>VZRQ01002448.1:457913-478752 GCA_013397975.1 Machaerirhynchus nigripectus
ACACACACACATATATATATACATACATACAGTGAATACCTGTGATCCATTGTGAGTTTTGTAAAGAAGCTTAAGCATAAATCACAGTTTCCCAAGAAGGAAAGAGTGCTTTTCTTCAAACTCTAACCAAAAAGCTCTAAAGAAGTCAGAAAGTGTAGAATCATCAGGTGCTGCTCTGAGGGCAACAAAAGACTGAAAATTCCAGGCTAGCACCTCCAAGGTAACTGTTTTACTAGTTTAGAAAGGGACTGTCATAATTATAAGATCTTTGGCAAAAAGCCCCTTGCTTAAACAAGCATGCTAGTTACATGGTAGCAGTGTCAAATCAATGAGAATGAGTTCTTAAAACAATTTAAGTAACCATCACCTGTTGCACTTTTATCAGCATTCACAACTAAAAATATTCAGATAATTTAAGCCCTCACAATGTTATTTAAACAAGTCTTAAAATCCACCTTTCATGTGGCCTATGCTCCACTAACTTCCTGAAGAGTTAATAAGGGTAGACACCTCTGCAGTTTAGCTGGACATGAATTACACTGCAAAAAAAATATATATTTAATATAAGCCTTCTAGAGCCAAGTACTATAATTTGAACAGCAATGTTGTTGGGAGAGGTATTAAGTTACTCTGTACCACTCAGGCTGAAATAGTAGTTGGAAGGAGGAAAAGAAAGAGTGAGAGGAAACTCTGAAAATTCCTGTGGTTCAGGGTGTATACAGAAACAAATGGTATTTACAGCTTCTCTGCTCAAATACTACTTATCTTTAATTCTACATACAGCAAAGTGTTCTGTAAAATAAAGCCTATCTGAAATAAAAGACCACTCATTTTTACCCATTTTACAGGCAAACAACTTCAGTAATTACTATTAATTTACTGAAAGATTAGGTGTTTATAACTACAAAATTTAATCTGAAGTTTAAAAGACTCCCATGTCTAGATAAGTAGACAAGAAAATCCCTCTGAGTTCATGTAAACAAACTATGCTTTAAAATATATTAAATACAGGTATTTCACTGTAACACCTATTCACCTATGCTACTGTATGTATCATATTCTACGAAACTATCTAAAATCCAAATGTTACAGATAATTAAAGAATTAACATCCTAATGGTGACAACTTAACACCATTAGGAAACTCTGAAATCACTGCGTTGAAGTCTTGATTGCAAACTTCTATTATTTTCCAGCTAAATTTTAACCGTAAAATACCATCACATTTTTCTATAAACCACAACACTCACCTTATGGGGCCTCCACAAAGTGCTAGACATTTCCCTTTTACAGGTTCCATTTCTTTTCCTAACACCAGTTGTTTTTCCTTCATTCCCAGCTTTGAACTGTATGTGCAACTGAGACGTCCTTGCACTATGACACTTGTATTTAAGGCTGGATAAGCAGCAAGAAACTTTTTGACGTGATCCTTCCAAGGAAACACTTCTTTGTAAAATATGGTGAGTTTTGCTCATCTGTGCATTTGGTCTCCCTAGTTCATTTATATTAATCTGATATTCTGAATCTGTTTTTGAGGGCAGACAGGCAGATGTGCTACGTTCCAGTTTTAAATGAGGGTATTTTGCACGAGAGTTCAGATTTAACTCTGGACTGCAAGAGCCATTAACCATTTCACTGCTTGATGCAAGTGATCTTTGTGTAAGATGAACTGAAACACATGAGAAGCCATCAGGTACTTCTTCACAAGTTGCCTGCTGAGGACCATTCAGAATTTGACTTTTGTCCTGTAACGATGCATTCAAATAAAGCGGTCGGACGTCTCTGACTTCGCCAGAAGAGCAAACTGTTTTAGACAGTCTAAGTCCATTGACTGCTGTTGAAAGGAATCCCTTGGAAATGGTTTGATCTTCTTTTTGTGCCAGCTCACTAGGAGAAATAATGAATTTATGAGATGTTTGATAGGTGCTTCTATGTGGTAGTTGACCTGAGCTTACTGGAGAAGCTGGAGGAGTACTGGAAGGACTCCTAGGAAAAATAACCAGCGATGAACAACGTCGCAATGGAATTTTAGTTTTCTTCCTCACTGACAAAGCATCTTGGTCAAAAGTAGTATTACTTCTATGAAGTGTTTCCTGAGATGAGCTGCTCCTGGAGGGATTACATTTGTTTGCAGTGCTTCTGCATGAAGAGTCACCATATGCAACACTACTACAGAAAGTACTGTCACTTGTCCAAAGAGTGCCACTGCCACTGTCACTGATGACACTGTTACTATATGAACCTCCATCACTTGTGGTACTTGCACATGATCCATAGTCACTGCCAGCACTGCTGAACGAGCCACTGTCACTTGCTGCAATGCTGCTGAGGCTGCCTCTGGCCAGAGCAGCACTGCTCAGAAGGCTATCATTAGATCGATGATCAGCCACAGTTCCAGCGCCACAACTCCCTTCACTACCAACACCAATGAATGAAGTGTCTTCACTGGCAGCCACGGCATCACCAAACCGAGAACATCCACTCTGCTGCCTAGACTGCAGGGAAATGTGCAGTGAACTGCTCTTTTTTATTTCCAATGAAGAAATAGTTGTGTTTTTCTCTCGACTGATTACTTGTTGCACTACAGGTGCATAAGCAGCTTGTCTAGGAGTTAGTTTCACTTGTGTAACGCTAGGTGCAGAGTTCTGCGATTTTTTGAAGTACATACAATTATTACTATCCAAAACATCTTCAGGGGTTTCTGATAATGGATCTGTGTTGCTTCGTGGGGTAGCAAAATGCAATCTTAACCGTCGTGCCATTTGTTCTCATTTCCATGCATGTTAGCAAACGAAACCCACAAAGGTCCTTCAGCAGAAAGGCTACAGGCAGCTGCACAGAACCCAGAGCTAGTATATCGCAACAGTAAAAGCCCATAAAAGTTGCAGTCTTTGTCCTAATTTCTACAAGATACTAGCATTTAAAAAAAAAGTACCTCTTGAAATAAGTCAGCCATTCCTTGAACTGTAGTTTCTGGACCGTCGTTGATTGCTTGCAGTCAGAAAGCCTTCATTTAAAAAGCACTTATGTTCCAGGGACCTCAGCTGCGACACACTGACAAACACTACTGACCTTGTTTCAATTATACCTTCTGGAATTTGCATAAATGAATACAATAATAGGCTTCCAGAACTTCCAAGTTTCAAACAGCAACGCCTGCTGCGGCTGCACGAGCTGAGTCAATGTGTCCGTACTTTCCCCAGCAGCGTATGACTACTAATATTTTTACCCATAGGTTTAGAATTACAGGAAGTTGGTAGGAATGAAGTCCCATATAATTGAGTATCAAGTCCAGGATTGAATTTCCAAATAGTAACCATGCTAGCAAACTGCTGAGGTCTGAATTATGCATAAACTAGTGAAATAAGCCTCCTCTCCCTTAAGAAAATGTTTTTCTGCACTATTTAAATAAAACTTGAAAGAAATCTGGCATTATCTTGCAATCCACACGCTGCTAAGCAATCATACTTTATAAAGATTTGCACATAGTAGAACCCTCTTCTGTTCATTAATTCATAATTTTAAATGAGGTGCAACTGAATAGGAGCCAAAAAAAGTTTTTCTGGTTAATAATTTGGCATTTATTTTTATTTCTAGTTTGACCTGTTCTAATTACAGCTGTTAAAGGTAGAAAGAAACAAAATTATTCTTACAAATTAAACTACCTCATTTTGTTTGCTGGAAGCCCAGAGTAAGGAGACATTCATTAGAGTTCAATGTGATTTGCAGATATATGACCAGCTACACAAACTTTAGAACACCAAACTAAGTATGCACAGACATAAACAGCATTACCAAACACAATTACAGAAAAAAGCTATTCTGTATAATTACATGCAAACTGCTTTATACATTCATAACTAGTTAGTATTTTTTTGAATTTTCATTTTTTAAATAAAATGATCAGCATGTCAAGAAGTTAATATACTGTCAATTCTTCCAAGAGTAATGGGATTGAGAATTCCTACAAAATGTTTCACTGGCTCAGATAATCTGAAGAGGTCCTTTGCTGGCACCTAGTGGGACTTTTGATAAAAGACAATCTTGAATCTTGCTGTTAAATAGGATTTTTTGTTGTGCTTTTTGTTTTGAAAAACACCAACATTTGGCTAAGAATGTACTTTTGAATACATAAGCCATATATGATGCAGTACTGAATGCTACTGCACTAACATGAAATTACTTAGTGCTGCTGAAAGAGTACAAACAGAAGAGAACACAAGGCCATTTATACTTTTATAGGTCATACTACTAGGAGTTTTTTCTGCTTCATATTTATTTAACCTTTACTGTATTTTAAGCTAGAAGGCAGTAGAATTAACATTTATACCTCCTACCCAAAAAAGAGCCAAGAATCAAATTCACAGTACCTTGTTTGCAAGCAACAAATTTGTTTTCTAATTATACTCCAGGGCTTACTTAACCTCCATTACCTGAATTCCATTATTAGAATGCAGCAATAAATGAATACTGGCTTATTCATAAAAAGCCAACAAATACAACACTTCATTTATTTCATTATGCTTAACCAACAGGACTTCTTCTAAAGTTATATGTTGGTGGGGGACTGGGATGGGGAAAGAAGAGGAAAGGAAAATACCATAAAAGATTATTTTGGTCAGTTTCAAAAAGTTACATTTGAACTTCAAGCAATATAGTAAAAAAAAAGCCCATAAAACCAAACAATCCAAACACCAACCAAAAAACATCAGCAAGTGACCCTAAGATATGTGAGTGAAAAGTAAAAAAAGGCATTTCTTAAGGCTGCTTCTCTCCCCAAAAACAAATGTATTGATTAGTGGCACAGTTTGTAACATATTAATGTGACACAAAGTGCAACCACTGGAGGTGCTGGTTTCTCTTAGTAAAAGCATTATTTTCTCCCTCAGTGGATGATCTGAAATGTTTTTTAAATTTTACTAAAGAAATCCTAAGAAAAAAATAAACTGACATAATTTGGTAACTCAAGGCTTAAGACCCCAGCAAACTTTTTCAATGTCTCTCTTCCTTAGTTATACCTGTATAGATACTGCCAGCCAACTACAGCTTTCATAGGCAACGTAAAATGGCTTTTAGAATGTTAAATTTGATGTTGCTGAATTAGAGTTGGCATAAAAATGAACTAAAAATTAGTATTTTTTTAAAATACCAATAGTTCCATTCAAAGCTTAATGTCATTGATTTCTTTGGTATCAGTAACAGATTTAGGTACTTTGTTTGCAATACACTTAAATTGTGACAAGGTACACTTAAATTGTGTGAGATGGAAAGACAGCCAAAGGTGTGGTTCCTTCTCTGATTCATCTCCTAAGTGATCTCAATGTCCTTCTTGACACATTTTTCTAGTGTGTTTTTAAAGACAACCATAGTTAAAGATTCCACAAACTGCTCAAGCCCTTTATTCTACTAAAGGCTTGCAAGTCAGAAGAACAAACTAGATTTAGCACTCCTTTACAAAATCCATGACAAGTGATTTTTGAAGTTTTAAAGCTATTATGGGAAGATTTCAAAACTCTGACTATTGGTGGTATAACCAATGCAGCAAGACCCAAAATTTAAGCTAAACTCTGAAGAAAGATTTTGAGGCTGGTATTCAAGAATACAACATTTCTTAAAAACAACCAGGTATTTCTGGCTTCCATTTATCCCTAAAAGTTAAAGGGCATAAAAGTATTGGGATCAAATTTTGTGAACAGGAAATTAACCACTCGGAGGACAGTCTCACAAATAAAAGAATATTTCACTTTTATCAGCTTGCTCCCATTTAGACTTTAAACAGCCATCCAATAGGTGGATGAAAGAACACTGAACATAACAGAATAAAATACTAAATTAACAGAAGGTGAAACACCTTTTGATCATAGCTACTTAGCAAGGCACCTCTGATTTTTGACATGTGAGGATGAATTAATGGAAGTGGGGGAGCTTCTCAATGCTAAACAACAATCATAGCTAAGGCAACAATTTGTCTTACTTAAAACAACTCAAGACATCTGGGATAAAAACACCACTTCTGAGAGCAAGCTAAAGAGAAATAGGGAGATGGTCTGTTCCATTCACCAAGTGAGATGGAAACAATGAAAAATATACAGATTTTATTGTAGAACAGAGTGACTGATAAGGTCATGACACTTTGATTTCTAAATATAATCATACATGGGAAACAAAGCACCATTTCCTAGTTGATACCAATAAAATGTTTAATTGGTTCCTCTCCCATAAGCAAACAGATCAAACAACTTATATAATCTAGATTAGAGAAAGAATGCAAAGGAGTTCTCTTGGTGGAAAACACAAAGAAAACACTGGCCTTCTCCTCGCAAAAAATCAAGAATCCTACTTTCTAATCATGCCTCGTGGCTTCCAGGGGGTGGCAGCAATGCTCTAACGAGACGTGCAATGGACAGAATACTTTGACCTCACGACAGATATGCTGTAGCCCATAATATCATGTCCAGATGAAAATCTGAGCACCTTGGAAAACCACATTTAACCTCCTGTGTAGGTCACAAGTGCTGGTGATTTCCTCTAACATTGCTTCTAAATTAATCAGAGAGACACCATATTTGAAACACTTGGGACAGGTAATACCACCAGTTAGGAAATTGTTTGGGGACTGTGTAACACCTATAACCAAGAAACAAGCCTCCTCCTTCTTAAATCTCATTATTCTAGGCAGTTTGTATTTATGTCTACACATATTTTCACTCTTCCCAACTTTAGGAGAGCAGCACCTCAATAAAAGATACAATGGATTACTGAACATATGCAGAAAGATTTAGGAAAAATTTTTTTTCATGGCCAACACACTACTCAAGCACAAAGAGATCCTTTAACTGGAATGAAACTGTGTTTGGAGTGCAAGAACGCTCAATCCCTCCTATTAGTTCCAAACTCCTGCAGAAGGGAAAGGTATATATTCCAGTGACAAGGAAGGTCAGTGAAATGGATGCAAGTGTCACGACTCTACTGCTACAAGCTTACTCACAATGAAACACGCAAAAGAAATAAAGGTAATTAGACATCTTCACACAAAATGAGAGCCTGGGTTAGAGGAGGACTTTTGATTTCACCGAGATAACAGAAGCACAAGCCAGCCCTGTCTCACCAATGACCTGCCATTCAGTGTGACACCTATCTACAAAATCACAATCCACTGTTCACTTCTTGAGCTTTCCACAGAAAATCCATACATGCTTTCTTTCGTGATACTCCTCACACACTGAAGAAGCATCTCACATCACATATCAATACTGCTTTGTTTGTAGGGAAAAATAAACATCCAATGCAGAGCTTTCAGTATCACCAAAGAATTTGCCCCTATCATGTGAACAGCACTATAAAAGAATGATGCTTTCATGAGCTAAAACACATTAGAAGTTTAGAGTAATAATGTAACTGCTTCAGAGCTTCAGGAATGTGGTAATGTCAGATAAATAAATGAATCAGGTCTGCCTTTAGGTTTCATTATAGAAGTTAAGGTTGTTTGGTGTGGGTTTTTTATCCACATTGAATCCTCATGGACTTGCTTTCATGCAAGTCTTTAATACACCGCAAAATTAACATAAAAAGACTTACCAAACGGTTTTCATCAAATACTTCAAAAAGGAGTCTGTGTTTCTGAGGATTAACCTATGAAAAAGAAGTACAGTGATCATTAACATATATACTGAATTCCAGCACTTGTCTTCAGCAAAATCTCTGCTTATGCAGGAGGAAAGAAATACCTACGGTCTCTATTAAACAGCAAATCTATACTTTGCTGCCATTCCACTATGCAATGCATTTCTATTAGAACCAATGAGCCATAACCGTTACTATCCCAAACAATTTCTAAATCCATGCACATGCTTTTAAACATTCACAGAAAAAAGAAGGCAACATCAAGACTGAAAATGTAACATGTTTTTTGTGCCAGAGTTAACAAACATATTTCTAAGGAAAGCAGTTTGTGAGCCTTTTAGAACATTAATTGTAGAGTTATTTCTGAATTCAGGAAGAGTTCTGAAGGAGGGAGAGGAGTGAGTAGTATTTCCCAATGTGTCAGCACATCCAACAGGTAATAAGGCTATAAACAAAATCACTTACTCGAAACAAGAGTTCTTCATTCCATTTTGGGTTTAAGGACTATGTGTGGAGGAAGAAAAAAAAAAAAAGAAGAAAGCATTAGTTATACTGACAATTCTGTACTAGCGTACATCATTTTTGATGTATTACATGTTTTAGTCCATGTAACAATCCACTTAAGAAAAAACTATAAAAACTTTAACCTTGATATTGCTGGTAAAAGTCAAAGGAGTCTTGTACTGTTTAATGCAGTGCAGAATGGAGACAACTTATGCAAGTATTCTCAGATTTTGGCTGTGCCATGGATGCAGAGAAGGTGCATTAGACACTTGAAAACAGTGAATTTAGGGTATGCCCCTTCAGTAATAATCACTGCCTTCTTCTCAGTTCAACACCCACATTACTTACATGCAAACAACTCTTAACAAATGCCACATCTCTAAGCAACATAATCTACACAGACCAGGCACAGATGGGCCAAACACAGCATAACTCACTCAACTAAACCCATCTTTGAACTGTGACTATTTTTAATAATACTAGAAATAATTTAGCTACAAAGAGAGCTTACAGTAACAATTATGAACATGGAAGGAAAAGTGCATGAGTGATCTCATAACATAAATCACAGCCACTACCCGAGAACAATTTCGAAGAGTACTTTCCCTCTCATGTATACAGTTCTTCATTTTTGGTTAAACTAAGTTAGCAGTACTGGCTTTTTCCTGCATGTATTCTAGAAAAACAAGTACTATCATGATTCTAGTGAATGGTGCAATTTGATGTTTAAAACACAAATTGTGTTTGTGTTTTAAAAATAAAGATAAAAGTTGTACAGCAAGGTTCTTATATCATTCAAGATCTCAGAAAAATCAGAACAATCCAGTACTTCCATTAATGACAGTTTTGAATCAATACTCACCTTATATTCCTTATTTTTTCCTCTATCTTTCAATAAAATTTTGAAGAGAAAATACCACAATAATGCCCTCAACAGAGAAACCGAGCAGATCATGGAACATTCCTTTCCACACATCCATTTCACTCAAAAGACATATGAATTCTCATATTTCCTGCAGTTTAAATTTTTCCTGTGGAGTCTGATTTAAAAAAACCTCAACACAATACCACAAACCCCAAACAAACCCCACCACACCCACACAGATAAGATGACTAACCTTTCTAATAGTTTTTGTCTGAATACTGGTAAGGACTCCATTCACTGGATCATACAATGTCACTTTCACATACGGGTCACTGGGAGGGAAAAACAGCAAACAAGTAGTATGCTGGTCTATGCCCTTTTTGGTCACCATTACTAGCAGTCAAATTTTAAAAGGCTTAAATCAATAGCAGCTATGTAACTAGGGGTTACAATTACTTTACAAATACCATAGACATTTGTAATTGCAATCATTTCCTACACAGTTTTAGAGATAAAACTAATATAAACACTAGTAGTGATTATGACCATATTAGTTATGCCATTCTGTGTATCAGTACAATTTGGTTCTCTGTCCTCTTTCACAGTTATTTCAGGAGAACAGATTTAATAAATCCTCCACATTTCCACAAGACATGCATGAAAAAAATCAGTTGTGACTGAAAAATATTGAAGTATTAAGTATCTTAACACTTTAGAACACGTTGAATTCGAGGTACTTCCTTGAACATGCAACAATTTTACTGTATGTTCTATCATTCTGACAGAGTTTGAGTTTAACCTGAATTATTCTGTTAATGAAGATGTCCTAATATTGTTGCTTAGAATGTCCTACTGCCTTTTCCCTTCCTGTGGTATTAAAACACAACATATTATATGAATATCTACTTTTCATGAACAATCAAAGCACTCAATTGCTCAGAGTAGTAACAAAAGGTGACCAAGACTGTCTGCCATAGAGCAAAAGAGCATACGGTTTTCACATATTTAAGTTATGATGAGAAAAGCTGATCTATTTTTGCTTGAAACAAAAAAAAAACCTGTACACGAACAAAAAAAATAAAGAGAGACTGTCTGGCTTTAGGGAAAAAATGAATTTCACAAGAGAAATTTTTCTATTGCTAAACTGATGTGACACACAGCAATTTTGCTAGCGCTAAAGTAACAACAGTCCTGCACATACGCCAAAGCAGCTGACAGCAAAACTTGTACTAAACCCACCAATACTTTTCTAGACCCTCTGTACAAAGGCCAGAAGCAAAAGTGGCTTTAGCACAAAATGCATTCTGCCACTTGCCAACTCTACAAGATTCTAAAAGCCTTTCAATTACCAACTCAGAAGTCTGATCATTCCTTCGCTAAATGTTAGGCCACTGTTCCTCTGCACATAATTTGAGCTGAAACAGTCTTATAAGCTACCAGTGTTTAGTACTGTGTTCATTTCAAGTCTTTCAAGCACAGATGAGAATTTTGACTATAACTAAACTCTAGTTATTTTAGCTGTAGCCCACCTGAAGTAAAATACAGACATGGATCTATCCTCCATGGCAGAGCTATTTTACCATGCAGAGAATAAACATTCCTATGCTTTGTTTTGCCAATACATCAATACATAAGATCTGTCCAAATGACTCTTGGACAAGAAAGCAAATATCTTCATGTTTACATAGCCTCTAATAATGTTATAAAGTTACCAGTTAAAAGAGTTCTATTTTTTCTTTTTTTTTCCGCAAGAGGCACAGAAGAATTTACCAAGAACTAAACAGCTGTAGAAAGAAAATAAAGAAGCAGCTGTCCCTTCATACATTAACAACATATTCTTACCTGGCTCCTAAGATATCCTTCTTGGCCAGGCCAATTCCAGCTATAACCTTCACTCTGACAATTCGCGTGTTCTCCTTAAAAAAAAAGTAACATATTTTTCAGGTCTATTTTCAATTAATAAAGCTAGAAGAAATTATGGGCATAATTTTGAATTCACACTGAAAACTATAGACTAAATGATGCAGTTGCTTTGTCTGACAGAATAGCTCTATCAGTAACAGACAAATGTGCATGGACCATACAAGTTTTCACCTAATGGTATCTTGGCATTCATCAGAGGGAGGGAGATAGACTCTGACAATATTTATTTCCTGGACAGAATTAAAAGGGTATCAAATTTACCAAAACAGATTAATAAAGCAGTAAAAAACTCTGAAAAGAAATGCAAGGATAAAGAATTATTGCATCTATTTTTAGTTAACAGCACAGAGAGGTCACGCTGAAAACATCAGGATTTCTGATGTGACCTGCCAGCAGGGTACAAGTTTTTAAGAAACCCAAAAATATTTCAATTACACATTATACAAATTAGCTTCATAGGAGTGACATAAGTAATTGCACTTCTCCTGTTAATTAATACAGCTGCAAATGGCTCATCTGATAAGGTACTGAATTCAAGAGTAAAAAAAAAATCCCAACAGCTGTGACCATATCAGAGGAGGAAGACAAATGAGCATTGTTTCTCTAGAACGCAAAAAGCTTTCCAGATGAAGGGCTGTTTGTAGGAGATGGTGGGCCAGAGACACTTGTGAGGAAAGCTGACCCAGTCTAGGTGGTTAAGGAGTTAAACAGATACAAGAGCAATGGGTGAAGCAGTAGATGTTCTCCCTGGGGCCTTCCTGAATTCCATATACTATTGAAAGGGCTTTCTAAAGGAGACTCCTAGGTAGCACTAAGAATGTTTTATCATTCGTCTCCTATATAACCACAGGCCTAAACACCCTAACCAATCCCAACTGGAATGGTTCTTAAAACTAATGGAGAGAACTGCAAGCTGAGGCATCTTGAGGCAAGAACTACTGGCTAAAACTGTAAAACTGAGAACAGACCACTAAATAAAAATACAATAATAAAAATGTAAGCAAGTTTCTCCCACCCTCTACAGTTAGAGGTCATTGCCTGGGAACTGAGATGAACATCTACAATGTCCACTCACTGACAAAACAATCAATTGTCCAAGACAATTCCTGCCAACTTACAAGTCTCTCTTCAGCCTTCATCTCAAAGACAATTGTCTCCTACTAGAAACTCTAAGAGTTCAGAAAAGGAAGACCAACAAACAACCCCTCCCAGCACTGACCAAAAGTAAGTGGCCTAAGTTTTCAAAACTCTTAGTCACGATCAGGCTTTTAAGGCACATAACATCATAATGTTATTAATGTTATAACATTACCATGTGTTTTATCACAACACCAGAACTGAGCAGATTTTAGAAAACATAAATAAAAAACTATGTTGCCATCAAATGAAGAAGAGCTATTTGTTAATGTTTTTATTTATCACAAATATCCTAACATGTCTACCTGTCTTGCATTCTAAAACAATGTCCAATTTATCTTCTAACAATTACTTGGCTTCAGTGACATTCAACATCAGCGAGTTTCTGCAATGATTCAAGCTGAAGAGTCCCATGTGTGCATTTCCCCTGAGCACCTCTGCATTGCACCCAGAGCAACTCAATCCCCTCCCAACAGGACGATGGTCCTCAGTCACAGCCCACAGGACCCAACTGACAGAAATCAGCTTGACAAACAACCCTACCTTTTCCTTCTCAGAAAAGGACCAAAAGCAGATGCTGATGTAGGACACACAGCTCTAAAAGACAAATAGATTTTCTTGTATCTGCGTTTAGTTGCTTAGACCACGAGATTTGCTCCATTATTCAAGCATGAGAAAAGCAAAGACAATTAGATGCTTTTGGGCACAGGCATCCCAGAGTCAGGCTTAATAGTGCATCAGTGTAGTCCACACAGGGGAGATCCCAAAAATAGGATCCAAGCTCCTGAGATTTTAAAGTTGGCTTAATCACATGGTTTATTTACTTGTATCATAATAGAGATATGAAAGCTATTTTACAGAAAGACAAATTGCTTTGCACATAGCCTCAGGAAACTAGAAGCCACAAATCCAGTGCTGGCATGCTGAAGGTTGATTTAAACATGCCTTGCTGAAAGAAAGGTTATTATTTATTTGGGGTCAGTGCCAAACTAGGACAGCTACAGCACTTTAGTTAGCCCAGCAGTACAACTAACCAAACTGCCCTGAGTATGAACTGCCCCGTAGAAATAGATTTCTAGATTAACAGAAACAGTTTTAAAAAATTCCTGAATTGTTCACAACAATCCTCCCAACAGATCTCCTTTTTCACTTTCACTTTTTTGACTAACCACTCTCACTGCCAAAAGCCACCACACATCTTTTTGGTTTTTTTAAATTGATATGTGACACTGAAGGGTCCACTTCTTTCTTTTCCAAGCTATGGAGATTAGAACCTTCAGGAAAAAACCCATGCTAACATGTAAGGGCAATACATAATCACAACAGATGAGGTTCCCCATTCTCTGGTCACACCAGTGTGCAAGTAACATCAGGGGAAATTCAGACAGCTTGATCCAAACACAGTCAGAAGTGCCTGACACTGGAAGGACCCATTATGCTGTGACCCCACACATCCTGAAAAGGCAGAGCCTGCCCACAGGATACCAGGCTGTACTGTGACCATACGACCTTTCCTCCCCACTCACTGATGACAGGCAGAATCGCTGAGGAACTGCTGCCACAAACACACTGATCCCAGAGCGCAGTGAACAGCCAAAGAGCTCCAGGACCGTTTGAAACTCATTTCATGCAGACAAAAATTAGGCCATACAAGCTCTGCACAGAGACAAAGCATCAGATACTTGATTCTGGCACCCACAGGGAATAGATTCAAAATCAAAATTTCATGGATTGAAAGGCAATTTTGAACCTCGCCCTCTTCATTCACCTTGATCAGGAGATCCTTATTTGCCTCCTTCATAGCCACATACAAGAAATTGTGGATCAGTAACTCCAGTAGATCCACAGGCAGCTGCAACTTGAGTGTTTTTGTGGTTCAAAAAATTGACTATAGACACTCTCAAGCTTGCCTTGCTACTTTTTTACACCACTGCCATGCTTCCAGTGGTTTTGGTGGCAGGCAGAGGACGACACAGGCATCTAGCCAGTAAACAGGAACACACCAGCTATGCCTAGCTTATCTTAGATAAACTGCAGTTTATCTAAGAGACTGCTCTCTCAGCCCAATTTATCTCAAGAGTCTCTTCCTGGATATAAACATCTACCCATGCTTCTGCAGTCCTGACATTAACTTGAATGGGTAAATCTGAATTTATTCTGTCCGTACAGATGAAGAAACTGAGCATTCTCTACTGCTCTGCACACACGGGGAGTCTTACAGGTTTAGTGCCCTCGGACCCAGCTGCTCTGTAACACAGACATGCACACAACAGCCCATCAAAGCCAGCAGCTCTGGGCACAGACTTGTACAGGGACTGTTTGTACAGATGGAACAAGGACGTTCAGCTTCTTTTGACAACTTCTGACTGCCAGCCATTCCAGAGGCTGGAGGCAAAAAAAAAAAAAAAAACAAAAAAAGAATGCAATAATGTTACGACTGAACTGTTAAGCTGTTCCCTCTGAGAATGTAAGTAATCCAGTATGAATCAGGTAAAAACAGCACATGGAAAAAGAAGAAATTTTGTTAAAACTGAATCTGCCAGGGAGTGGCTGCACATAGTGTTTATATCAGTTAATATGCTACCAACAAATTCAAGCTTAAATTGTTTTTAGGTGTTATATAGTATTCTAAAGCTATGGGGTATGGGAATAAGTCTACGATATATAACAGGGACTGAACTATCCAAAACTTCTTGGTCTGATTAAGTCAGACGAAACATCCTTTTCAGAGCTGAGTCAGCAAGATAGTTATCTTATTATCAGCTTCCAGGTTTTATTATTATTCTGTTGTTAATCATACTAGTATATTCTAAAGTACATGTTCAAGATGCTAGCCAAAATAGCTGGGCCTACCAAACCATGCCAACAGATACTGTGTAACAAGAAGTGAAATAGAAGGTTTCTGAGCTAGTATGTTGACAATCAATAACTTCAAGCTTTAAAGGCAATGCTTTCCAGCTTGTGATCCTTGGAACGGATCATAAAAGAGAAATCATTTTTATGTATGCCTTAAAATAGTTTTAAAATGTGTTCACAGAGCAAGAAAGCAAGTGTCAAACTAATAAAGTGGCACTTGCAGAAGACAGTTTCATTTCCACAAAAGTCACTATGAAACCACCTGCATTCAATGAATATATATTAAAATGAGACATTCTTGAACTGTTTATTTATGACAAGAAAACAGCACTTGGAAAGAAATTTCAACCTTATAAGGAGTTTGAAACTTATTCACGACCTTGAGAATGGAATAGTCTTGCCTGGCTTACAGTCATTTGCAGTTGATAATTACAAAGGACAGGTATTAACAAACTGTTCATTCTCACCCCCATCCTTTCCAAATTCACATGGTAGGAAAATAACACTAAAGACAACTGGGAGAATGAGTCCTGCCTTAGTGGTAGAAGTCCAAGAGAGAGCAGAAGACAGAAGAAAAATATAGGCAGGAAGAAAAGGTGATAAAAAAGGCACAGATCAAGAAATGGTGATATGTTGATGACCATAGCCAAAGCTAGGATGGTTAATTTAATGTAAAACATAAAATGGTAGTATCTGCTTGACTACTAGACAGCTTTTTTTGAGGAAGCCAATATAAAAATTACTGAGTAGTCTAACAGAGAACACTTTGTAGTAAATAATTCCTCTAGGCAATAACATCCTGTTATTCTTTTGTTCCAGTTAGATAGGTCAAGAATCAACTACCACTGAAGCCAAGAAAAGAGCACCAAGGCTTATTACAACAATAAAACAGTACAGCAGCATCACCTTTAAAGATTCTGGCAGTATCAGGAACTATATATTAAGGCTTTTTTAAGATTCATACCACGTCTGCATATAGTTCTCATTTGAAAGAAAGCATTTCCCACAAAATGGGGAGCCTTAGGTGGAGAAAAGTACTTCCTGCAATAATCAGACCTTGCAAGTGAGGCAGCCATACATGTTAGGTGATGTCTAAATGACAGCAAGTCTTTTTTAGCATCATCACTTCATTTCACCAGGAGATAGAAAACGGGAAGGAGACTTTGCCACTTGACCATTGCTTCACAACCCAGAGAACACTGTCCCCTCTACAGTGACCAACAGAGCTGAACCAGTTTTCTTTGAAGAAATTATTTCAAAACAAGCAAAGTTTTAGATTCAGAAAGATTCCTATTATAGAACTACATTAATTGATCTTTTAAACATAATGAAAGTCATTAACTTCTTCCTGCCAGTTACAGATCAGTCTTATTAACTCACTAAGAAGAACTTAATTGTACCATGTGAGCATTTTGTGCTCATAAATACAAAGGTCTCATCCATCAAGAAATGCTGGCTGTTACTACGGACTGTATTTAACAGCTGCATTTGACTACAAATTAAGGAAAAGATAAAACACAACAGAAGTCCACTAATGGAGTTACCGATTTGTCAATAGAATTTAAAAAAACCCAAAACCACCCAACCACCCATTTTTCATTATGTACAACCCAGTATCCTTAACAGTCCCACTCAGTGTTTATTAGTTCAGTGTAAAAAAAAGACTTTAAAAAAACAACACAAAACAAACAGAGGTACATAAAATAGCTTCTGGAAACCACCAGATCTACAAAAATTACACTGCTGTTCAGAACACCCAGCCAACACCAAACAAAATCAGGAAACCTCTCAAGACTACAAGCCAGCAAGCATCACTATTTCTACAAGTGTCTCAGCTAATCCAGATACATGGGATTCTAGGACATGCCTTGCAATGGAAAAGTCCTTCACAGCCTATAAAAAATTGAGATTCTTTCTGAAGCACAGAGACATGAATGTCTGTATTTTCTGTTTGACTGCCTGTATAAGAACAGAGTCAGAGCAGACATCTCGTTCAGAGGCACTGGGGAAACCATAGGCTTTCAACAGGAACTGAAGCACTGGGCTGCCTCAAGCTCAGGCACAAAGGAGTCAAACAACATTACTGGTTTTGTCAGAAGCAATCCAAAAGAAGATTAGCCCATACCAGTCTCTGAAGTCATGTCTGAAACATTTCTACTCATCAGCATCACCCCCAAAAGACAGCAATATCAGAAGGGTTGTGGGGTAAGGTGTGCAGAAGTAGAGAAGACAAACCAGGTATCCTAGACATTCAGTTCTCCAACTACAAGCTAAATAACCATAAACAACCTACTCCAGTAGTAGATCCTAAAGGAATTTAACAATATATCTAAAGCTTTCCAGAATGAAATACCATATGCCTGTGAGAAATCTTAGGTGATCTGCAGTAAACAAGAACACTTGTTCTACACAGGACAGTTCTCAAGTGACTGAGAAAGCTGAAATGGCAAACGCATGCAAGTAGGAAGTGTATTTTTGCCTGTGAGAAGTTCCTATTTCTAGGTTCATCCCCGAAACCAACCAAACATAATAGATACAAAAGATCGAAAAATCTAGCTAACTTAGAATGTTATTTAGGCAATATAAAAAGAATTAAATGAAATAAGTCTTTAATTCAGGCTGGGAGTGTAAGAACTCTGACATACACACATTTTAAAATTAAACTGGCTATGAAAGACATGTATATAGACAAGCAGTGTCATTTTATTGAATGCCATTCCAAAGCCCTACAGTGCAAGCAGGTATTATAATAGAAAACAGAAACAGATACCAGACAAGCCTCTAGCAATTTTATTTTTAACACAGCAAACCACTGAAAAAAATGTAATTCCTTCTTTAACCAAAGAAATAACAGTGCGTTAGCTAAGGTATCAACAATTCTTCCTTCAGTCTTTGAAAGAGCATTCCACAATTACTGTTAGAAAATACTGCATTTAATATTGCAGTCAATTGTCACAAAAATACAGTAAGTGGAAGTGAATACCTTATCAGAAAATGCTTAAACAAAGTGTTTAATCCACAGAAATCCAAGTCTTAACAACTTGAAAGTTTTGTATGAGAAAGGCCCTCTTCCAAACCCCTGTTGTGACAAAGAAAGGCAGCAGCAGTTGTGTCAGTCTGCTCCTGTGGGTCTGAACCAACACCTGCCCCTACGTTCAAAGGAAGATGTATCCCGACCACGGCAAGAGGAGGCAGGGCTCCCACACCACGGCTCACGCCAAAGTCTGCAGCGGGGGGAATGCTCCCCACTGATGGCTCCAAGAGCCTGCAGCAAAGAGCGCTGTGAGAGGAGTCTGATCTGCTGGGAAGAGGGAAGTACACTTTACAGCATTCCTTTCCCCTTTAAAAAAAGTTACTAGGAGGATAAAAAGCAACATGTTCTTATTTCCATACCATTTGAGATCTACTTTTCTACTGCTAAGACCGTGCTCTGAATATAGAACTATTGATTTTTCCCCATTGACTTTACTAGGTGCTCATTATTTCAATACTCAACTAAGCCATAAGTCCTGTGGGTGACAGGATACTTTTACAGAAGAGAAGCAGAACCAGAGAAATGAAGGACAACTGCATCTGCTAGATTCAGGCACTGCAGCTCAGATACGTACATACAGCATATACAAGAACCCACTGTATACACGATAACCTCAATTACACGTTTTTTACCTCAGCTTCTTTTTGTGTCAGTAACATCATATTAGCAATCCTTTATTAAGTCCAAGTGATTAATACACCATTAACAAAGAAATCTGTCATAAAGGCCTAACCTGAGTTGTGGTGGTGGAATCCACACTTAAATACTGCATTTAACTGCCTCAACAATTACACTGACTTCTCCTCACCTGCGTTGTTATATTTACCATATGATCATACGCAAAAGCTAAACCAAGAGGTTTTGCAGATAACATTGCTTACTTTTAGGACAATTCTTATTTATACACCAACCAAATCCATCTTGCAGAACAGGCCACACAGCAGTCCTGGGGAAGCAGCAGTGTGCAGACAAACTATGACAAGACTGCAAAATAACGTGGGGGGATGACAGAAAAGTCCTTGATGATACTTTCAATATGACTTGGGTTTCTGACCATGTTTTTCATCTGCGTATATAGTCTTCCAGACTTAAACTCTGTGAAGACAGAAAAAGACCATCCAAGGAGGGAGAACTCTATTTTCCATTCTAGTATCCTAGGCAAAAGCAGCTAGCAAAGCAGTTTTCCTGTAACCCTAAGATCATTTGTTTCGTCATTTGTGCATGTAGAATCTCACATGAAAACTATGAAGATAACTGAGCAAGTTCTTTACATGCAAATCAGTACGTACTCACTGAATATTAAAGTCTCTGAGCATAAACAAACTGCATTTTTCACATACGTCACTTCAAAAAGTTTAGCTAAGCTTTTGAATTACAAAAAAGTTGGATCTAATACATTTTTTACATGTTTTCTCCCCCTTCCCCCAGCTGTTCCAAAGGAACATATTTATGCTCAAAAAGATACAGGGAAGATCAGAATTGTTCAGTTTTAAGCAGATTTCAAAATATTTTCCCCATAGCAAGGGAAGCTACAAAGCAGCTAAACTGAACAAAGCTTAACAAAGTTAAAATAGAGAGCCTAAGGCATGGAATCTTTTAGTTCAACTACATAGCCTCAGAAAGTTACAAGCAACTGAAAACAGGATCTTGCAATAGGAAGTGTTATGCAACCCTTGCAGTATGCAGTGCTAATCTTCTATTAGAAATCCTATGTAATTCAAATACAAAGATGAAGGAAAAAAAGTCATTTAAGAGCTTTTTTAGTTCCTTCTCCAGAAGTAAAACACAACCTGAGAGAGAGTCATCCTAACAGACAAGGAATAGTATTTCAGAGCTTTAACAAACTGAACTCCTATTATGGATGCAACAAGTATGCACTGACACAGAGATCATCACTGCCTGAACACAAAAAAGAGCCGATTAAAGACAATCTTGGTAAAATATCCTGTTGGCTCAAAGACAACATTACTGACATTTCACACAGGTCACCAAACAGCTTTCAGAGAGATACTGCTTTTAGTCTTCCTGTATCTGCAATTTTTAAAAAACCCTGACTTTCCTTCTTCTTGATAAAGTTAACTATTCCATAATATTCTGCCCCATGCACAAGCCTCGGTTACACTGCAAAAGCCATCCCACCTGTCTACCACTTACACCCAGTAACAGGTACACCAGTCACAGCCATCTTCCTAAGATCCACGTGCTCAGGAACTACGACCTCAGGACAGAGGCCACTGCAGGAGTCACTTTCAGTCACCTACGGGTTTATTGCAAAAAACACTGAAACGCAGACAGGATTTCACACTCCCGCTAATGGCATGGCGGGGATGAGCCCCATCGCTCAGGCACTGCACTACCTTTTGTACCGCTCTTATCCACGCACCACTTCTGTCACACTGCCTGTGACAAAGCCTGGAACAAAGACGCGATTCTTCGGTACCGGGGAGAGAGCGGGGGGGAGAAGAAATCCCGCTTCACTCCGTCACGAGGAAGTTGGGAGTGCACGCGGATCCCTCCGTCCATAGAGGAGGCTCCACAGCTTCCAACGGGAGGAGACAGGAATGCCGGTGCTAGATGGCACGGCAGCCGCCACCTTACGCCGGGCCAGGGCACACGGGAGCCGCCACCGGGGCGCCGGTCCCGCCGGGACCCCCCTCATCACCTAACCCCGCTCCCCCGCCCCGCGCCACACCGCGGCGGGTCCTCAGGGAACACCCGCCCTAAGGGGGTTCAGACCCGCGGAGAAGCCACCGCCCAGTCCCCGCAAAAAGGGCAGCGGGAGGCGCAGGGGGCGGCGCGGGGCCTCGCTCACCTCCTCGCCCGGCAGCCCGAGCACCTCCGCAGGAGCCGCCGCCATGGCCGCGCGCCGCGCGCCCCCCGCCGCCGTGTTTACCGCCG
>VZRQ01002448.1:478790-504899 GCA_013397975.1 Machaerirhynchus nigripectus
CCCCTGGCCCCGCCCCTCTCCCCGCTCCCCTCGTCTGATTGGTTCGAGATGCCTCGGCCCCGCCCACCCAGGTGCCGGCGACGCCTTTCGATTGGCTCTCGCTCCGCGCCCCGCCTGGAGACACGCGCCGCGCGGGCAGCCTGAGGGGGCGCGCGGCCGCCGCCCTCAGCCCCACCGCCCCTCAGGGCGCCGCGGAACGGCGCCGTGCTCCGCCCTACGCTCCTCGGCAGCCTTACCCAGGGCCTCGGCGGGATAAGACCGCCTTTCTAAAATTTTTCCCGGTGGTTTACACTGTCGAGGTCTTTCTTTACGGAATCACAGATTCGATTATGTTGAGAAAGACCCCTAAGACCATCGGGTACAACCTACGACAACACCATCGTGTCAACTAGACCATGGCACCAAGTGTCCAGTCTTTTCTTAAACACCTTCAGGGACGGTGACTCTACCACCTCCCTGGGCAACCCGTTCCCTTATCTAATCACCCTTTGTGTGAAGAAATTCTTCCGAATGTCCAACGTAAACCTCCCCTGCCACATCTTAAGATTATTTTTGCACTGCTGAGAGCCAGGCCCAAGTTATGGAGCTCTTGCCTAACCCCTCGTACTTAAGGAACTTGGAATTGCAAAAATTTGGGGAAAACCGAGAGGTAAAAAGGACTTTGCCCGCCACGAAGAGGCAGTGCTGCCTTCAGGGTGCTCTGAGGAGGAAGGAAGTCCCGGCTGTGTGAGGAGCTGACCTGACATAACACCCAAGCAGGGAGAATGCCAGAGGACAGAAAAAAAAAACAAAAAAACCAACTGTAAAAGCCGTGTCTGAAATCAAAACAACGATGTTGTCAAGACGTTTCTCGAGAAAAAATCTGCTTGCCCCCCACACCCCGTTCAAGCCTGTGAATCAATCCTTCAGGAATCCCTCCCTGCCCACCCACCTTTCCAGCAGGCAGAAGACAAGAGCAAGAGCTGTGCTAACAAAGCTGTAAATAAAGTAGAGTGATTTGTCCAAGCTTTGTAGCCATAAGCCTTTCTACAAGCCTAAGCCAAACTCCTCCAGGCACTGCACCGTCTAGGAGTGCAAAGAACATACCTCCCTCTTAGGATGAACATGTTGAAAATCACGGGTCACTAACAACAAACAAATGTAGCGGCACCTGTACTGGCAAGGAACCAGGGTCTTTTGTCACCTTTCAACTCATCCAACCTGGCCCCTCACTCCCTGGATGACCTACTGCTGCCATCATTCTGACATCATCATCTCATGAGAAACTCTTCCCTTTCCAAAACAAACACAGATCCAGGCTTAGCTCTTTGGACTGTGCCACAAGCAGATCACAGAAACCCTCATGTAACACCTACTCAGAAAGGCTCAGGCAAACCTGTGCCCATTATCACACACACTCACATTCTCCTTCCAGAGGCAAACCGTATACGCCAAGGAAAGGCAATATCAATAGCAACATCAGTTTGTGCATGTCCCAAAAGCAATGTAGTGTATTACCTGTGAAAATTCAGGTGAGTGTCTGACAAACAGAGTGGCATTTGGGCAAGTGGCTTCATATGAATTGGCAGAATTACTTGGGGAAACAATGTCTGTTATAAGACCAACCAAGAAAGTTTGGAAAAAAGAGCCAGAAAAGCTTTTGGGTATTTCAAAATAAACAACCCTCTTCTGTTTCTGGATTGACCCTCTGGACACCCAAAGTTTCCAATTCCTTTCTCTCAGCTTTACCTACATAAGTCTTCCAGCCCAAGTTTAGAGTTTTGTCCAAATTTAAGTTTCTGGGTGGCAGCCAGGGAAGGAAAAACTGCCTAAGTTACAGCAGGCATGATTTCCAGGTCCAGTTTTTTTCTGGGATTGAGTATAACGATGATTAGTAAAGTGTTGTTACAGCTTGCTAGAAAAAGCATGTGGGTTTGTGGCTGTCAAACATGAACAGAGGTTTTGCAGTGCTGTCTTTCATACTCTGCTAGAGTGTACAAACCATGTCAGAGAGAAAGCATCAGAGCCCCAAAAGCTCACAGCTGAGATTTTTTGTTAATTTTTTTTCCCAGAATTGTATTGGTTAGTCTAATAAAATATACTCTTTTATTTCTCCCTATAAATATCTTACTACACATTACTGTCACTAGCCAGAACTCTGTCTGGCTTTCTGCAGTCTCAGCTTTTCTGTACAGTAAAGGCTGTAAGAAGAAGCGTCCTAAAGTCCTGTTTAATAAATGTTTTCATTGTAAATATTTTATTAGGACATTACTTATTGGGCTTTTCTGTAGAACATCAAAATTCAAACATTAAATTTTAATTTTAAATAATGTGTCATTTCAATAATTTTGAAATTTAAAATAAAGCCCTTCTGAAATTTACAACAGGACATTAACACACTCATTTTGTTATATTACTTTTTTAAAGTAGCAGAGTAACACAGCACTGACTCATTTTTTGTGTGTAAAGACCACTGATTGTCCAGAATAGGAGTTAGAACACTGTCAATGCCCAAATCCATAAGCAGATGACCTGCTATGAACATTTCTGAAACACAGAACTTATATTTCTGGGTTTGTTGCCCAGAGGCATCCATATATTAAGGTAAGGTCTATGTGCATTTTCAGTGGGATCAATAGTTATCTCCAATATTCCAGCAAAATATCTACCACTTCACCGAAATGATTCTTTTACTTAAAAATGGGGGAACATAAACCACAATATGTTCATTAACAAACATTCAGTTCTTAAGTTAGATATCTATCTCCAGCATTTAATATTTTATGGTCTTACGCTATTACAAACTACTAGTGGAAGAGAACTCTTCTGAAAGCAAATAATTGATTTTCAGTTGCAGAGAATATCCTGAATTTGGATCATCTGAGTGCAATGGAACACTTTGTATGTCCACACCATTAAAAATCTGTTAATATATTGTCTCATTACTCCATCCCAATAGTGAGTTCTTATCTGGTAACAAGTTTGACTTCTCTTGCCATCTACATTAACCTTCAGTCCCATGAAAGATCAAAAATTTGCAAAGTTAAAAAAAATCCATCTCTAAGTTGATGGCATTCATTCTGATAGACCAAATTTGTGGTTTGAATTTTATATACATTTATGATATATGGTTTGTTTCTTTCTTTATCATAAATGCTTTTCTAGGCCAAAGAGAATCTGTACACCATAATACTGAACTAGCTTGAAAAAAATCCAACAAAGCAGTGTTTGTTTTTAAAGGAGGAAATCATGTGGATAAAGGAGATTTTTTCAGAATTCCAAAGGATTATCACAATAGTCTTTCATTTAAGAATATATGTTAACTGTACTGATGGTTAAGTGATAAAAGCTAGGACATCAAGTAACATCAAAGTATATTTTAACTTATTAAATGTAGGATACACTTTTGCTACAGAGGGTTTTAAATCAAACTGGATACATTATCTTCACCGGTCTTCCTTTAAACCAAAGGAATAGAAGTCATTTTAACTGCAACTAAACAAAAAAGATACAAATGGCAGATTTTTGTCCTATTGTCTTTTTCTCTACTGAGTCATACAATAAAAAATGTTATGAACCACTCACAATGTCACAGTGACAGGTAAATTGAAAACTGTGTACAACAGGGAATTAATATAAAAAATTCATATTGGCCATGAGTCATTGCTATGACTAAGAGAAGTAAACACCTACTGGTATCCTAATAATCTCAATTTCTTTACTATCAAGGCAACGTCTCAGTAAAGACACTAATGTAGAGATGTATCTAAGAGCCCAAGACTTTACACTCTTGTTGGCTCTACTATGGGCTAGATCCTGGCAATTAATACTACATTTCAAACACCATGCCAACAAGATGCAAAACTGATACAAACGCGAAGGCTTAAATTTTGTAAGCAAGGATTTCAGTCTGGTAGTCACTCCAGGCTGGCAGCTGTCTCTACATTGCATTGCAACTGGGCTGCTGTTAAGTCATTCTCAGGTTTTCATCAGCCCCTTCCTGCTCCTTTTCACTCTCAGTTCTCCGAAGTCACAGGTTCTGTTTTCCTTAGCTTTTCTTCTTTCCCTTTAAATCAACATATCCTTGTTTGGATACATGTGCTTCCTGTGTTGCCTGAAGCCAAGCCACTGCCTCCAGCTGTCTCAAGCCCTGCAGCTCTACTTGCTCCTGCAGGACAACAGCAAGGAGTGACCATCACCCAAGGACAGACCAGATGTGAACCAGAAATTCTCTGCTCGAGTAGCTCCTTTCCAGGGCAACCTGCAGACAAAATTTAACACTGATGTCCAAGCGTGGGCCTGTGTTCCCAAGGCACCAACCCCTGCCCTGGGCCAACTCCCGTCTTCCCTGTCTCCCAGGAAAGATGCTGAGATCTCCAGCTCTCACAGGGTAGAAGAGAAAGACATAAAACCTGTTTTTCCTAATTTCTGTGACTAGTATAACAGTTTACAAGCAATTTCTTTTGGAAATATCTGTCTTGATGAGCAAACTTGCATAGTAAGAAGAGCAACTGTAGCGGAGGTGGAAAGTCACACTCATTTTGTGCATATGCATTTGAATGAAATGGTAAACACTTGTCTGAATCACCACCACTCAGATGTCATCTTTCTCTCCCTATTTTCAGCCTGAGGGGGAGGAGAGCTGCCAGAACAGAAACCCGGAGGTGCTGAGCTCCAGTCAACTGCTGTCATGCTGTTCCCAGATTAATTATCCACCAGTGATCCCATGTTTAACTCAGTAATTGTGGATATTTTTGCTAACAGTTCAACCCATCACAATGTTAGAGAAGTAAGAACTTTCCGGGGATTATGTCTTTGGGCTTTTCTTCTTTAAATACCTTGAGATTATCGTTCTCCATATGTGTATGAAGTAGTACGTGCTATATGCTCTTTGCCAGTGCCTAAAACATTGCTAAGACCAGGAAAAGATATGTTCTGATGTGGCGTGCAATTGAGCATCACTAATGCACTCCCATCTTTCCACATCTCATTTTCACACAAGATGCTCCCTCTTACAGTGTTTCTCTCTTATTTCATTAGGAAAATAGGAATAGTAAATAATTGCTGTTATTAGTTGGTTTGAATTAATTCTGAGGTGGTTTTTATGTTCAAATACTTTTGAGTACATGGATTTTCAATGTGTTTCCTAGGTCCACTGACTGACTTCCAACGATCTTGAAAGTTTTGTCACTGGGAATTAATTACCGATAATGCCAAACTACACTTAATAGCACACCACCCAAGAAATGTCCACGTATCTTCAGGTCTGGCTGGCATAGAAAGTAATCCCACATCCTCCTAAAAACCAGGATGACTGAGAAGAATGTCGGGCTTTGTGCATGCTGTAAAATGATACTTTATTAATGATTAGAATATTACCTCTGCCAAAAGCAAAGGGAAATGCAAATATCCTCCTGTTATTATACAGCTACCGTTTTTGATAAAAAGGTAACCTCAGGTAAGTCCTAAAACACTAAAGTAATTTAAAGTTATGTGCACCATAACAGGTCTCCAGCAATTCCTTATTAGTAAGCACTGAGATCTCCTATTTTGCTTTTGCAGAGACAGCCATTTTAGGCCCCAGTGTTAGTTTGGCTGTCCACAACTAATCTTTGCCAGAGTAGATTTCAGTTCTGCCATTGGTGCAAGAACCAAGAACCTTTGAGCAGGACCTCTTGGACACAGGCACTTCATCATCCTCATCTCTACTTATGTAGCAGGAGAGATGGTTTTAATTTTTCAAAGCAATTTGAAAGAGAATCAAGGAGAATTTTTTTCCAGTCAGAAATAATCATTGCTTATACAGGGCTTTTTAAACAACACATTTCAAAATGTCTCCTCTTGTCTCAGAGCAAGGAGGAATTGGGCTTGATCTCTCTGGAAAATTATTATCATAGCTCTTGGAACAAGTGTTCTTTTGAAGTACTGATACACAGCAGGCAAATAGTACACTCAAGGGTATTCTTGATAGGGAAAGGAGATGGCCAAGTCCTTATCAGTTAATTTATAATGTAGTATAAGTTACAGGGCTGTGTTTTCCCATCTATACTAGAAACAAAAAGAGAATATTGTCAAAAAGAGAGCCCAATAGCTCTCTCAAGTAAGTATGTTGAGAAGTACAGATTTGAAGCAATAGGTAGGCTGGCTACCTGAGGAAGGCTGCAGAGACAGCTTCTCTTGATTCCCACTAGCCACCTCCTCCACAAAGTGCTTAGAAAACTTAAGGCTACAGATGGACTCAGCCCCAGCACCAGTCAGGTAATGCCCTGTTCAGTTTAGTCATCACAAAAATCCACTACCAACAAGTTAATAAGTGAACATAAAGCTATCAACCCTTGAAGAAATAAAAATGTATTTTCAGCTTCCTATGCATCTTCTTCTTCCTACCTTTACCACATATGAAGGTTTTAAAAGCACATCTAGCTTATTAGGTATAATATATACACAACTTTAAAAATAGTTCCATCAAAAAGTGGCCCCTTGTATGCATAGGTAGGCTAAAATGAAACTCACCAGCTGCTGAGGCTCATTTCTGTCCTGGGGCCAATTTTTCAAGTACAGTTTTAACATTTGACTCAAAACCCCCCTACACAAACAGCAGTGTATGCTTTGGATCAGTAGCATACTGCTAACATTACTTGAACCAGCAGCTTGAGATCCACTGAAAGTTTTATTCTAATAGGCATCATCTAATTAGGTAGTGTGGATAGGCAAACTTCCAGTGATACATAACTTACCATAATCCATATAAAAGCAGTTTATTTAAAAGGAAGCTGACAGCAGAGAAAAGATGAGCCCCAAGGACAAAAATGGACCCTTTTAATGGTTTCAGAGCTGAAGTATTACCAGATATAGAAAATGGGTAGGCAGGCCCAGGAAGAACAGATTCAGGAGGAGGCATGACAAAGCCATTGGAGAATAGATATGCAAATGTTCCAACACATTTTATGTATTTACATCACTAGTAGGATATTTCCTACATATCCAAAGCACATGGCAGAAATGTTATGACCTATCATGAACTATAATCATTCAGTTATGTGTTCTGCGTTGTATCAAGGTGGTCTTTTATTTGGGGTATTTAAACACTGTAATCTGCAAGAAACAGCTGTCTTTTTAGCACGAAATGCTTTCTAAACAATTTTTTCCATGTCCTCAGTTCACTTCCAACTTAACTGATCTGTCTTTCCTGAGTTTATATTTCACTCTTTTCTCCTTTTTTTAACAAGTATGGTAGGAAAAGCAAAAGAGACTGAAAGATTTGCGATTTCATCAGGTAATATTAATTATGCACTAGGAGGTATTGGTTTGTTACAAGAGTAACAAAGGGGCTCAGATCCTATGAAGTAATGCTTAAAATGCCATTTGCTGGAGTGAGAACTACAAAGAGAGGACAGTAGCAACAGCCTTACATCCCTTCAGATCCCCCAACTGTGCAGCATGGAGTGGGCCTCCAATCCACACACACATATCTTGCCCATGGAAGGGCCATCTTACTGGAGCTATTACAGGATTTTCCTACCAGAAAACAACTCTGCTCATTACTTCAAAGGTCAAGCAGAAAGGATGTTCACATGAGAACTTCTGGCTGCCCTTTCAGATAAGAGGCAAGGACACACAACTGGCATCATTGCTGGCACTGAGTGGGAGCTGCCTGCAGGCTCCTCTGTTATGGCTACCTAGCCAAGGTTTTCCTGCAGCCAGAGGATAAACACAGCCCAGCACAGGGACAGTAGAGCCCAGGCCTGGGCACATTCAGGTTGTTAACTATTATGTGGACCCCCAGCTCAGAAACATCTTAAGTATACAGTCAGTTCACTGCTCCCTCCTTAAGTTTGGAATAACTTCCCAGTGTTGCTCCAATTTGTAAGCCTCACTATATATTTTTCTTCAGTTTTTTCTCCTTATCCAAGCTTAACTTGTACTATTTTTAAGAGAGGCAGGAGGGCAGCAAGATCCAGCATTAACTCTGACTTAATGCATAAGAATGCATCAGAGGAGGCCTAGATAATTACAAGTTTGCTGTCAAATGAATTTGATAGTCATCAAATATTATACTTTACCTGACTGATAGCAGCCCTGCTGCACAGTCAGATCCAGTTAGGTTTACTCAACCCTCTGCCTTTATGCACATGCTGCTAAAGTGAGGTTGTAAGGGAGCTCCAGAGGTCTCCTAACCCATCCTCCTACTTGGGCTCTAATGCACTGGTTTCAGATGGAACTTCTGTCTCTGGACTCCAGAACAGTTTTCACAGAGGCCATTTATTCTGTGACCACCTAATAATTCAGGTATTCTCTAGAGAACATGGTGGTATCAATTGCCAGAGATACTGTATGGACTACATAAACCACCGCCTCATGTGACACAGCAATCCTTAACCCCAGAGGTGGAATTCTGTTTACTGGAATACCAGCTGCATTCACACATACAGATTTGTATTTCTGGAGGTGTAAAAATATTGCAAAGCAATTGTTTAGGACTTACTCTGGATGTCTTTGTTAAGCATGTAAGCATCTAATAATTTGAAACCTACAAAGCTCATGACTTCAGTTCCAACATTCCTACCTTCTTAAATCTTTCCTGTTAGGGCATTTCATTCACGGATTTGTTTGTTCTTTTGATCCTTTTTATTAACCATTAAGCCTAATTCTTTCAAATTTACAGCTAAGAGGTTCCAGTTAAAACCTGTTATTACTTCAGATGAACTATACATTTCTAAAGTATCCTCCTATTATCTTCCACATTATATTTCATCTCATACCTTGGGGGTTTTTAGTTTGCATTTTTTATGACTGTGGAACATAAAGTGTGTCTGTCAATTGTTCATTGAGAACTCTTTGTAAAGCATGTTTAGAATCCAGTGAGATATATCACTTCCTCCAATGACATGTTAAAATTCATCTCCTTCTGATTCTCTTTCATTTATTTTGTCTCATGTCTCCCTGATAATTCTTTCTCTTTGTTGATGAGCATAAGTGATTTTGTGCCACCATCAAATCTTGTCGCCCACCAGCTCATCTCAGCACCTCAATAGTCTGGGATGTAGTTTGTCAACCAGCGCTATCTCTTTGGCATGAAAACCTGAATATTTATCCTCTCTTATTTTCTTGTAGCCAGTTCCCGCTCTGTGGCAATGCCTTTCCATCCTGTTCACACAGACCGTGCTGGGTACACTGATGGGTTTACATGCAATTTTACAATCCAAATACAGGACTCCATAGATCAAAGCACACATTCTCCCCCTTATGTCAGCAAGTCAAGCCACACTAACACCATCTTGTAAGAGTGCCTTACCAGTATGGGAAAGCATAACCAGGCAAGCACCAACACAGTGGATGGCAACATCAGCAATGATATGTTTTATGTCACAACAGCAAGGGCCACCAAGCAGGCATGAAACCAACACTCAAGACTAAGACAGACTGACCAAGGCACCCCAGCCAGGAAGATTTACCTTTATGCTCAGCTTTACTGGGCTCAGCAATTACAGCAGGGTTCAACTGGGCAGCTGTCATCCGTCATTGCACAAACTAGAAAGTTCTGTATTTTAGGTCAGCCCTAAAGCACATTTCCCATATAAAGAAAAAACTCCAGGAATAATTTTAATATAAAATGTTTTTATTATTTTTGAAAACATTTAAAAAACAATTTTTGAGCACTTTCAATAAAAAAAATAACTGAAATGCTACTGCAATATTCAACTACTGTAGTTTCAGCAGTACAACAGACAACAAAACACTGGGGAAGAGGGGAGAAACTGGATTTCCTGCACTAAATGAAAATGTGGAACAGGGATTTTTCTTTCCTTACGGTGCAGTAAATAAAGCACAGTATAGTACAAGACTATTATATGATCCTCAGATGCACTGCACAAGAAATGCTTTCCTTCTTTTCAGTTCGGAAGTCAGTGCTTATTGCAATTATTTGCAAATTATTTACTTCATGAATTCTTATCATGATAAAATGATGCAAAAATGTTTTTCAACACCAGAACAATAAAAAATAATCCAAGAAAGGAACATATTCAACAATAACTAAGCTGAATTAGTTAACATAAAAAAGTAAATAACTTGTGAATAACTATGCTCACCTGGTTAACACTGAACCAGCTTCAATACAGCAAAAGAATAAAAAAAATAAAAGTGGTTACAGGAATATATCTAGTACTGTACAAGATTAAGTCATTAACACTCATGCACGTTTTGTGATCATGTATTAACATGGTGAAGCAAACTAAACTTAATTTTTCCTGCTGCAATATTCTCATGTAAGAGAATCAAAAATAGAAATATCTCATTGAGATCAATGCACATTGCTACATAAGACAATTTCACCTGTCACTTTTAATGACATTTTGCCTTTTAATAATGAAACACATTAAAAAGTTTTTTTTTTGTTATGCCTTTTTTTTTTTTTTAATCTGTGGGCCATATTTGTTGCATTTATCCTAAGGAATGTGCCTGCCACAGGTTCAACAGAATTTTAGTGCAATGTATGAACCCAGAAAGTTTGCTGGACTAACCAAGCAATCAAATTTAAAGTGTTTGCTGCAATACTGTACACAGGGTACAAATTCACTAGTTTGTATACTTTAGCAAAAACTGCTATCAAAATAATTTATTTCTTATGTTAGTAGGAAGCCAATAATGTAAACAAGGGGTCAGAACTGTCTCAAATTCATAGTTTTGGAGTATCTGACAAGGACAGGCTTCCATTTGTTAGGATCACAGAATTTTCCTTTGGGTATTGCATACTTTGGTGTGCAGTAGTGCTCTGTCTCAATGTATCATAAAGAACTAACTAGCACTAAGTACAGGGACCTAACATTAATTATAACACCAACACACAAACATCTCTAAAATGATACATACCAATGTACAAAGCTGTGCCTGTGCCTTGGATTTTACTTGAAACAATTCTTATCGAATTTAACACTTTTTAAATTAAACATATATTTGCTTTAAACTCACTGATTATAGAATATTTCTGCTAATTAACTCACATGTTAGGCCCAATGTAATGCTTGCATTTAAAGATAATTTTAAATGCACTTTTTAAAACCTTTGGTGATGGCTGCATAATTTAGAATTCATCAACTTTAAACCTACTCTTACTTTCGTGAGAAATCTTCTTAAAAACACTAGAAGTTAGGCTAAACCTTCCTTCCCCCAAGCCTCCCTCAGTGTCAGCGATCCGAGGTGAGGCCAGCCCGCCAGGGAACACGGGCTTGCTGCAGCACCCGGGCTGCTCCTCCCGCAGCGCTGGCACTGAGTCACAGAGTCACACAATAGCTGAGTTGGAAGGGACCCTCCCCCCCTTCATCGAAGCAGGCTTCAACTATTCACAGTAGTGCTGGCACTTCACACAGGGTCAGGAAATAGAAACAAAAAGGTGCTGAGTGTCTCTCAGACCCATCCTCCCACCAGGGTTAGAGGATGTTGAGCACACCTCTGTCAAAAGGCCATGGGCAACTAGAGGATTCAAGCCCTGCCTTCAGCAACTTTAGTCTACAAGAAAAATGGTTCAAGTCTTACTGACAGACACCTGGCAGGACAACAAGCAGAAGGTTACTATGCAGCTTTCAGTCTCCTCCCCATTGCCTTGGAAGAGTCACTTGGTCTTAAAGCAAACCACTTTAACCCAACATCCTCCTGCTTCAAGGAGGGATCAGAACTCTCCAAGTTTGTTCCTGATGAAGTGGCAAAACTTCTGATGCAAGCACAGTGAAATCAGGCCCCCATAAGGTGCTATAGCTTGGCACAACTGTTTGTCCCTGCAGAAGAGGCCATAAACTGGTGATGAACTGGGGCAAGGGCAAGAGAAGCCATGATATACCAGCACCTCCAGTGCCAGTACAGCAGCACAAGTTGAATCAGCACTGCCAAAAAAGATTGACCAGTACTGGGATCTTGAGTCATTTGCAAAAACTGAAGAAACAGAAGACCACCGAGACACTTAAAGAAAAACACCAATCACATGAAAAATCTGAGCATCTTCCCCTTAAAGAAGTCCAAGGGGGGTTTACTGCATCTCCCCCTTCATAAATTCATGACCACTCATTCAAAGAAATGCAAAAGAAGAAAATCTTTCCTGCTCTATTTTCTGCTTTGTGTCAGGTTACAGGAAAAGTAATCCATTTCATACTAGGCTTAAGGGATGGTATTGTAGCATACTCAGTGCACCACTTCTTTTGTAAAAACCTGCCCCTCAAAGTCCTCTTTGTAGCATCAAGGCCATGGCTGGTTAAATACCTCTCTCTTTTGACCACTAGAGAGATCCATGTATGCCATGCTGATAAAATAAAAGGTCTTTTGGTCTGAGTGAACTAGTGAGGCAGAAGGCTAATTCTCATTTTCCAAAGGGGCAGCGGTTTTTTTTCAAAAAAAAAAAAAAAAATTAGATTCATCAACCCTGTCAAATCACTTTTGAAAATGGAATTCAGGCTTCTAAACAGTAAGTACTTTTAAAAGAAGTTTTACCAAAAGAAAGATCACATGTCTTACTGTGTATCTGTAAAGTGCCTGGCAGTATTATGGCTCTATATGAAATATTTTTAGATTAACCACATTTTCTAATATTTTAATAATCTTTTGTTTGAGAGAGAGTGAGCAAGAAAGACAGAAAGGCTCAACCTACTGAAATAGAGAGAAATTAACATCTTCCTACGCCCTCCACTAGGTTAGGAAAGAGCAAACTTAAAAAAAAATAAACCTTTAGAAACAGTATTTTCCAGCAGATCTCTATTTAAAAAAAGAGAAAAAAAAGAGGGAAAATATCAAGTTCCTTCTCTAGCATTGATAAACTGTACCTATCACTTTAAAATAGGGTGTTATGCCTACATTAAATCTCAGTGCTCAAAATATTTTCGCATTAATTTTACCTAATATAAAAACATTGACATGAGAACTAAAATATCAAGTATGTCTTGAATATTAATGGATAAAATAACTACATAGATTTATTTATCTTAAATAAAAAAATTTAGTGCATCTTTTTCCTTGATCATTCCTGTTAGCTTTTCCCATCTCTGTGTTTTACTGGAGATGCCAATGGCACCACTGCTACAGAGATTTCCCGAAGTTCACCATCGAGCAGTGCTCCAGACAGCTACACAATGATCAGGCATCTGCATGTCACCTGGTCCACTTGTACCCACTCCCCACCACCTACCTGCAGGCACCTGCATTGCAAACCTGCATGACAAAGGTCAGTAAAGATCACCTACTAAGAAGTAACTACCAATACAAAGTATGGAAAGCCTACTAAGGAGCTTGAATTAAAACCCTCCCAAAGCATCAACCAGAGCTGTAATCACTGGCTGCCATTAACCACTTCTTTATTTGCTAAAACAAGAAATGTTGAATGGGAAACACTCCAAAATTCAAATTTTAATACTGGCTCTTTGATAGCCCATCACCTTCAGAGATTTGTTTAAAATTGGTAAGACTGCCTTTTCCTTACTGAAGAATGAGCAACAGGTACAGCAAACTTTTTTTAAAAATGCCACAATACATAGCAAGTGTTTCTGCTGCGGGAGGCACTTCCATTAAGACAAATACAATACGTCTGTCTTTTAGATACAGTGTGCTACATACATATTATAAAACAAGATTAACCCAACATTTCAACAGCAGGATGATCCTTACTCTCCATCCACTCAAAACCTGATGCAGTCATTGAGTTAATGGATTCATTGCAGATTTGTTGAAACAAGGGGTCATTTTTTAATTCCTCCAGTGTAGCATCATCGTCTTGTCCCTGCTGACGACCTGGATCAAACAGTAGATTTGTGTCTAAAGTGTTCAGATCGTTAATGCTGCCTGAGAGCTCGGAAGACAACCTGATGTCGCTGGGAAAGACAGATGCAACGTTATTGAGATCTGATGCCACCTGATTCACCAGCTGCTGGTTTGTTGGCAGACTGTCCTCCCCTAAAAGGTCTTTTACAGTGCTGCTAAAATCTAATTGCTGCTCTCCGATGTCTGATTGTGCTTGGTTATCTCCAGAAGAAAAACTGATCTGATCGGTGCTGCTGTTTTTTGTGAGGTAATTTGGTGTTTGGAATTCATAAACTGAAGTGCTGGAATTGATCATACTTTGTGGGTTGGCACTAGGAAAACCAGCGGATGTCTCCAAAATCTGAGTGAGATTCATCCTGGCTGTGTAATTTGAGGGCATGTTGTTCATTCCCAAACCTCTCACTGCATCATCACTATCAGAATCAAGTTTGTTTAACAACACATTTGTTATTTTTTTAGTGTTTGTTTGTTTCTGAAGAGATGGGAAGGCCGTCTGCATCATCACAGTCAACGGGACTGACTGGCTTCTCTGTGCTATGTTATTGGCACTGGTGTCTGCATGGATATTAGCAAATACATTGTGAACTTCGGGAGTCACTGGACTTCCAAAAGGTGTCAGATTAGAGCGTGGTATATTTGACACAGGGTAAACAGTGCTTCCACTGAGATTACGCTGGCGATGGACAGCAGGGCTCACACTCCGGCATCTCAGACTGTTGTTGAGAGATGAACCAGTTCCTTTGTTGTCTAAAGGAGCAGGAACAGCAAAGCCCTCCTGCTTGGTAGTGCTACTGACAGGGGCCGCCTGGTGCTGCACAGGTGAAACAGGAGTCACGCGACCGAAGTGAGTGTCGTGGTGGCGCGGCTGAGACTGGTATGACTGGCCGGGAACTGCAAAAGCGTGGGGTTTCCTGAAGCGATCTTCCACCAGCTCCTGGTAGCTCGTAAGGATGCCATGGTTTGCAACCGATGAATTACTAACCCCACCGTAGCCGTTATTCATCCACTCGAGCTTGGTTTTGTCGGGATGGGTAGCCATAGGCCGCTGCATTGGCTTCACAGGGCTACTTGATATGATGCTGGCATCGTGGTAAGCCATACTGGAGCTGATGGGAGTAAATGCAAACGGGTTTCGGCATTCCACAGGACTTGGAGGGACACTGCTGCTGCAGTTGGAATGGGGTGTGCCAATGGGCGTGTGCCGGCTGCTTCCTAGAGCACTGTCTACGGGAGTCGTCTGAGCCAGCCTTGAACAAGGGCTCTCTCGAGACATGTTCTGAGATCCAGCAATCATTTCGGAGGTGGGTGTTGGAGTCGGGGNCACAGGAGCTCCTTGAGCGGTGGCCTGACTCTGAAGTGCCATTCCTAGACAACCACCATAAGGATGGGAATTATTCATAGACATTTGCTCCTCCATGAGTACCAGCTCCTCCACAATGCTGTCCTGGGTAAGGTCATCATCAAATGAAAAGAAGTTTTCATTTGACTGAGGGACTGTATGCTCAAACTCTTTCAGCTCAGACTGCAGAGGTAACTGATTTGAAGACTGTGCTTGTATTTGATCCAAGGAATCCTGGATCTGGCTCTGTAACTGCTGGCTGTACACATCCTGCTGCACGCCTTCGCAGTGCACCGGCTCCCATGCGGATTCCTGTAAGTCACTAGAGCCAGAGTGCCCAGCAATAGTCATAACACTGATATCTTGCTGCTGATCACAATTCACAGATGCAAAGTCAGAGGTTTTGGTGATATGGTGCCATGTATTTGGGTTAAAGCTGCCATCAGATTTTGAATCATTTTCTATGATAAACAAGTTTCCTTCCAATTTTACTTTTATATCTGGAGATGATGCTGATGCAAGCTGCTGTTCTAAAGTAGGATCACAGGTATTTAAACTGGTGCTTAAAGTAAGGTCTGTTGCTAAGTTTGCAGCAGCTGTAGAAGGTACAGGTACCGTCACAGGTACCTTGCTGGGAACTTGAGCAAGTGTTGCTGTATTGTCACTGTTAGCTAATGATCCAACCTTCAGAGTCTTCTTAACATTGTTAGCTTTTTGACCCTCCACAGCATTACCAGAAGAAAACTGCTCCACTAGTGGTTTCTTTACAGGTGGCAACTGGGAATCCTGAAGTGTGGATGGTTGTCGCTTTCTTGGACTTTTAGTGCATGTTTTGTCTTTAATCATAGACTCACCAGTAGGAGGTGAACTGATGCTGGTGCTGGACAAGTTTTGACTGGCAACTGTGATTTTAAGAGTGTTTTGATTATTGCCTGCTGAAGAAACTGGCGTGATTTCATTAGACTGTGTCTTATATTTGGTCCCTGCTTCTTCAGCTTCCTGATCACAGCCCTTACCTGGTTTTAGCTCTATGACATCATCTGTTGAAACCTTCAAGGCTGCAACCTCAAAGTTAATTAGCTGTGCAGGAGGCAGGTCAGGGGTTGCCTTTGTGGATTTAGACATGTCAGAGCTCTCTTGGCCCTGTACCGAGTTCTCATCCAGCAATGCTTCTGGTTCTGTTTTGATCTTGACTGCAGGCGTAGCTACAACAGTACTAGGCTTGGATCCTGGAGACTGAAGTGAAACAACAGATCCATTTTTGATCTGTGGACCAGTCCTCCCTTCTTCCACTGCTCCTGCACTAGTGCTAACTGAAGGCGTCTGTTTGACGGGCACACCACTGCTGCTCGGGGCAAGAGATATTGCTGTCATTTTTACCACATTTAAGGAATTCACATGTGGAGCTGGCACAACAGTCTTGATTGGGCTACTGGTAAATAGCACCGTCGTGGGAGAGCGGATAGTGAGAGCACTGGTGTTTGCTGGCTTGGGTAAGATCTGCGGGTAGCGATGCCGGGCAGAGCGGTCACCAACGGGGCTGGCGGGAACATTCTGGGGAGTCTTTGGTGGCTGCTTGACTGATTGCATGTGCTGAGTGACCACCTGAACATTGAGTGGCAGGACCTTGCTATCAGACGATCCCATAGGACTTGGAGATGTCACCAACTGCCTGGTCCTTGGCACCTGTAGAGAGAGAAAAAGAAAAGGTGTGGCAATGAAGCAAGAAGTCCCCAGAGCCCAGGCACCACCTCAGCCCCAAGCATTTCAAAGGTGAAAGACAATACAGCTCAATACACCAAAGCTAGTGCATGTCAGTTTGAAACAAAGTAAGCTCTTCTACTTGTCCAAGACAATTTCTATTTCTCTGCCTACAGATTGTTAGTCAGATATATGCCTTCTATTTTTAAGGCATGAGGCACTGGGTCTACACACTAATCTGCTCTTCTGCTAATGAAAGGGTCATTTCTCATACAATCCTTCACCACCTGGGACAAAAAGACAGACATACAAAGGCTAAAGAGGAGAGGATGTGTTCAAAATACTGCTCATTGTTAAGGTTTCAAAAGTGATTTAAATACAAACTCACTATCAGGCAGAAAAACTGGCTTACCTATCAAAATGAACAGCACAGTGAATATCTTAAAACCAAATAACCTTCCTGTACTCCCCAGCCCAATTTTATATGTCTGAAAGACAAAAATGTTCTGTACTGCAGACATTCATTCAAAATAAAATTGCACCTGTCACTAAATGCACTAGGCCAATGAAAGGCAATTTAGATTCCATATTAGGGCCTCAGTGACCCACACAACTGGTGTCGACTCTCTGGTTAAACTTCATCTCAGGGCTTACTTTAACGTCTGCAAAGACCAACTTGGCCTATGTTACGTGATCAGAATTCTGCTGCCTCTGTATCAACCCTGTAACTAATGTGATACAACACAGCCCAGACAGAAAAGCATCAAGGCACCCAAGCCTTTGAATGGGAAACTGTTCTTCTATCCCACTGACATCACTCCTTAGTTACTGGCAATGTACAACCTTTTCATAGGGTGGATTCTCTAGAGAACTGCTGGAAAGCATTACCGGTATGGGGCTGGGGACAGCAGCCACAACAATGCCAATAGGTGGAGGAGACAGAATGGCAGGACTTCCATTAGATATACTGGTCACACCGTTGGTTGCAGCCCCTTCTGTTTTCTTTACTGGAGACTCTCCTGGCAAAGGAGACTGCAGTTTCTGTTCTTGCTGCTTCTTCTGGATCTTACGCTGCAGCTGCTGCTTAGCATCAACAGGAGATGGCAGAGTTTTCACTTGTGGTTGAAAAGAATTACTTTCAGCAGTAGGTATAAAAGCTGAGGGCTGGGGTATCCCTTTTATTCCTGAAAACAAAAGGAGAATGAATTAGGACCAAACATATCCTGTCTGCTGTGGTGTCGCTTCTGTCTCTAACAGAGAATACATGGCAGGCATCTCCAAACCCATTCTGAGAACACCTCCTCCATGAGGTGCTCCCATCCACTTCATGCTTAAATCTATTCAGCTTCAGTTTATTTCCACATTTGTGGCAAGATCTCTGTTAGACAAGCTGGGCATTAGCTGCTAAAATACTTTGTATGAGCCTCTTGTTTCTGGTACTGTCAAATGGCAACGTGTGTCAGCACAATCTCAGCCCGGTGCACTTCACTGAACTGTCAGCAGAGGGCGGCGGGCACGTTTCAGATGAGCCTTTAAAATCCATCATCTGCCGTGGTTTTGTTTTGTTACCTGTTTCAAGGCAGCTTTAAATGAAAGTGTCTCCAGAAAGCTGTGGGTCTGTGTCACAGAGCAGATGACATTATCTAATGGCCACGGCATTAAATATAACGCATCTAATATCAGAATGGATTAAAACCTCTGTGTGATCAGGGATAATGGTGAAAATAGGGCAATAAGAGAAGTGTTCAGGAAAAAAATAAAAGATACAAAGAAAAAGTTGAAAAAACAATGGAAATTAGAATGGGAGAACATTTTTTCCAGAGAAATTACTTTGCTGATCACAAAGCAAGCCAGTGCTGCTTTCAGGGAGAAAACAGAGAATTAGTGTCCTCTGTGCAGCCAGTACTAATTTCCCTTACAAAATCACATGACATTTATGATCTTTTGTTTATTAACAGTCAAGAGGATTAGTGTGCTCTTTAGAGACCAAATAACCTTGCTGAACTACCCCTTTAGAAATGCTTTAATATTGTTTCATTTAAACTTTGAGGTTAAACAATTTTAAAATAACTCCTAATTATAAATTAATCAACACCATTTTACTACTTTACTAGTTTTATTAATACTAATTTTACAATACTAAACCCAATTATTTGGTTTTAGATGCCCAGCACATGCTTAGGAACTGTGGTCTGGGAGCCCACTCTCTCAGCAGCAGTCTGCACGTACCACGAGGGGTTGAACGTCACAACACGTCTCCACTTTCACAATTTCTTCTTCACAGAGCAGTGAAATGCCCAAATATATTGCAATTACTGACACACAATTCTTCTATATGGGCAAGCAATATTGATAAGAAAAAAATCCTCAAACTTTTCTTTGAGGGTAAAAATTTGCTTTTTCCCCAGTTAATGCACAGAGACACTGCAGTTCCCTGTAAGAGGAATGGAAGTATTTTGTTTGCCATGCTAGGAAGAACCTCTTCTAAAATGACTATCCAAGCCATAGAGGCATGCACTGGAAGTTAACTGCCCTTTTCCTTGAAGGAAACCATCTTGCCTTCAAGGAAGTGAGGGGGAGAAGCTACGTGAGTTGAAGAGTTGTCCATACACTGAGTGTCCCTTTTAGCAGCACAGCAGAATCAGTGTAGCCAAGCAACAGGTCACAATGGAGCAAAACCCACCACTGCCACCTGGAAGGTCCAAGTTGGAATAAAGGAAAGAGAGCTGGAAGGAGAAAGGATATGATCCAGAAGGGGATCACCTGAACACCGCTTTCCATTTGAAACTGCCTTCTCAAGAGGTTGGCCTTGATCTGAACACATTTGGCTTGATAGGCCTAGGCAGAACTTCTCAGAGGAAAGTCTGGAGGCATGTTGTGCACCTGCATTTCCCTTCTCATCCTACATTTTTGTATCCACAGTCACCAAAACACACTTTAAATGATTAAGCGACTGATTTCGAGCATGCAGAAGGAAACAAACCACACAAAAAAATCTGCTTTTGACAGAAAATGTTTTCCAAATTAGGGCAAATTATCAGACAGAAACACAGCTACACCAGCAGTCTGTCTACAAACCAGCACTGTAACAGCACCAAACTCCTGTTCCAGCCAAGTATATAAATTCAGCAGAAGTACTCACATGCCCTGAAGACCAGGGTCCTCACCAGAGGAATGGGAGGATCATCAACTAAGCCTGAGGCCAGTGCTGATATTCAGATCTTTATCCAGACTACCAGCAAGAACAGTAATTTGCAGCAATGTGACTAAAATCACATAAATGAATGCTCAGTGCTCAGAGTCAGTGTTAAAGTTTGCCCTGAAGAGAAGTGCTTCCTCAAACCAAGCTGTTACTACTCTCAGTAGGAAGAACCCCCACTTCAACATTCAGCATTATCTCATTACCTGCTGGTGCCCCTGCCATTACTGTTAAAGCTGCCATTGACTTGGTACCAATATAGTGACTTTTGACAAGAAAACGAGCCAATTCCAAGACTGTATCAAAAGGCTGGCTCAGCACTTTCTGGGCCCATTCACAAACAAGCCGGCAGGCTGCAGAGACGACTTCCTCATCAGCACTTTGCAGCTGCCCAGATGGCTCTGCTCCATCCAACTAAACCAAACAAACAAAGGAGGAAAGGTTACTTTAATTAATAAGGGTCATTAAGGCATGAAAACAAAAATAGAAAGCAAACTATTATCAGAATCACACAAAAAGTTGAATAGTACATTTACAGTATTAAATGAAGTTATGAGAATAAGATCACAACATTAATATTTTTCAAAATTAAATGTCTTAACAAAAATCTACAGGTTGTTTCCAAAGGCATTATATGGATTTGACATTTCTGGAAGAAAACCACAGACAGAATCCTAATATTTGGACCACCAACAACTGATTTTCCTTGTATCCAGAGTCTTGTCAACTCAGCAATTACTATTACCCAGGAGTTGCTTCTTTCACTGGGGTATCTATTCCCTAGCATTGACTTAAAAGAATACAATAAAAGCAAAACAGAGTCAGAGTTAAAAACATGTATATGGTGGATGGGAACACTGTGGAAGCCTATTTCACCTCCTAAATTAGTTTAAGAGTATTGCAATTAATTGTGAACTTAACAGAAAAAAACATCGAACGATCCAGAATATAAGAATCATAAAGAAACATCTAAAAAGCTGCACAGATCTTCACTTTGTTTTGAAAAGTTCTGATAGAAAAACAGCATAATAAATGTTAGCTTGCAGAAAGATATGTAAATATGTATTACACATATCTTATTTTTTATATATATATATATATACACTATATATTTTTTTTCTTCCAGAAATACATATAAAAGCAAATATATATCATACCCCATCTCCAGTTTTATGAAAGTCAAGGTTGGGCAGTGTTGGCATATGCACAAAAGCCTTCTTCCTCAGTCCACTGTAGCAATATGTGAACAACAATTAAGGTCTAAATCGTCTGCTTGTCAGTTGGGAGATAGGAGAGAAGAGCAGTAATTCCTCTGATAACCCTCATAAGCTTTAAAAGCAAACTCAACACAGAATTAAGAATTCCTGTCATTAGCATGATGTCACAGCCAGCCAGAATCAAAAGCCTATCAATGGCTGCATTCTTGGCCAGGTCATTGGGCTTCTCCATTTATGGAGAGATGCTGGGTATGATGAATTTCATGTGATGACTTAGAACAAGCACTAAACCATGCCAGGCAGTTTCAATTAGCTACTCAATATTCAAATCATTAACATAAATTTGGACTAAACTCCCTTTCTAAAACAAGATGGGAACATATATTTCCAAAAGTTAATCGCTATTAAAAAATGAGTTCTCGAATTTAGGTTCTACTTTATTTCCTTCTCCTAAAGGATTTCCTCAAACTGGAGCTTCCCAGGACAAAATAAAGTGCCTGATGAGTGCGTTTCTTCCTACGATTTCACACACTCTCCTCACTCATGATAACTTTTGTGTAAAAATACAGACATAAAGACCCAGACTTTTTCTTGCACTGATCTCATCAAATGAGTACACAAAAATACACTCCCTTTATTACTTGTACTCACTTGTTTACAGGTCTAGGTATCAAATCAGCCTTTTTTTTTCCCTCTCCACAGCATTACTCTGGGAGTTCACAAACAGTGTCTTTCTCCATGGCACACAAATCCTTTCCAGGATCACTAATTTTTCACATTCTCTAAATATGTCTGTATTCTTTCCTAGGCCATGGACTTTGCAATTGCTTGCATTAACCTGGATGGAGCATAATTACAGTAAAAGAAATCTAAGGAGCCTGGGAATTATGGTAGGTGTGAGACAAGGTTGCATTTTAAGCATTCTGAATTAGAAACAGCGGAAATAGAACTTGAAGAGATCCCCTGGGTTAAGCTACAATTATATCATATCATGTCATATCATTTCTTCCTTAACACTTCTCTAGCTCTATCCAGAACATGAGTACTAAGTTTTGGATTTCACTGCTAGATAATCCAACACTGTATTTTATGAAGCAGTTTAACTGACACATAACTTCTCCATTTACTACAACAAGGAAGGTTTTTTTCCCTCAATGGAAGACAAGCAATTCTGGGCTGCCTGCTAGCATTTAATTCTCTAAGTGCATGCTTCAAGAGAGACCTGGCAAAGGCCAGTATTACAGCACATCCATATCACTGCTGTTACTTCTTGAGTGGTTTTTAATTAGAGCCTAAGAGCACCTCAATGCCTTTTAGCCTTTTCATGCTTTCCCTCCTCCGCTTACTGCAGTGGCTTTGCCTACCCAGCATGTCAGGATAAAGCGAGAGCCAGCCCTGGGGAATGCAGCAGGTAGTACATTACTTCACCACAGCTTCTAAGGGTTCTCATGGGAAGGTGTAATTCTCACCTTGGAAAAGAAAAAATTGTTGCTGATGAAAAAACTGGTTTAAAAATCACTAACAGTTTTGGTTCCTTTATTCCAATATCTCTCTTTGCACTAAATTATGAAACTTTCTGGATGCCTCACTGCTGTGACAACTAAGTGTCAGAACCTAAATATAAGTACTTGTTTCCAAAGTTATATCTTGACACCTAACACTACTGCAATTAATAATTTTTAAAGAACGCTGGGAAAGTGTCGGCATTTTTTATTCAATGTTACTTCTACATTTAGCCAGTAGTTAAGCCATAACGACCTATGTTCTCCAGGCAAGTGCAGAACAAGTTACTGAGAAGCGTTCTAGCAAAGGATATTTTGATTTGCCTCTTGTGCCTAGACGACGGGCCTTCATATTTGGAAAGACATTTTTCATGATCTTTCCAAAGTCAGCAGCACTTAATGGGTGGTAGCCAAGATTGTCACAATAGCTCCTGCAACAAAGAAAAAGAAAGCGTGAATGGAATCGAAGTTAATACAAGAGGCCAACCTACATGCTAGACTCCCAAGGTTTTCAAAAGAAAACACTTATCCACGTCCATATTTAGAACCACATTTAACATTAATGAAGCTATCCACAACGAACTGAATGCATTAAAAATGTATACACAGAGCTATTAATACCATAGTTTTTGCCTTGTTCTCTACTGAGTTCAAAGACAAGTCATGTGGAGACATAACAAGTAGTGGCATTATCTAGAGCACAGCTAAGATTTACTCCACTATTCAGTTTGAAGCATATGTTTCAATTCACTTATTTCAGGACATAATAAAGCAGAGACCCTGTTCTAGCCTGAAGCACAACTTGAGTGTGGTAAGGCCTGAAGTCCTGCAGGAATATTTGAAAAGCAGTAGGTAAGAGAGGCGTCAGTGCCCAGAGAAAGATTTTGTATATACAACTTCAATTTAATAGACCTTAACACAACTAAACTTAAAAGATGCCTTCCCAGGGAACCAGCTTTATAGATGTAACATTAGCACGTACTGAGGACCCAGTCCTCCTACCACTGTGACCCTACTGAACTCTGAGAGCTGCTTGATTACAGGATGCTATTTACCAGTCCCAAATTAACAGAGATTCCAACTGCTGCTGCAAATGAAGATCATCATGTGACTCAGTATACAACCTGATGATATAGGGGAATAAAGAAACAAAAAGTCATTATTTTGCCAACTTTACTTGTTCTAGTAAAACAGGCACTGTTTTCTGTCTTCACTTCCCAAAAGCAGCAGAAGGAATTTAGTTTCAGCATCTGAAACATTTAAAAAATACATTCTCGAGGCAGAGAACAAGAATTGTTGATGTTGCTGCAAAAGGTGAATGTTCTGGAAAATCAGAAACATAAAGCACAGGAGAAAACCAGGACCTGCTCTGGAAGTGCTTAAGGCTGCAGAAAGACAGCAACTTGTTGTTGCTGTTTCAGACGTTGATGTGCTGTGGCCTAAAATGTACCAGTAAAACCTTCTCAGTGAGATTCCCAACAGCCACAGCATCAGCACCAGATAGCAATGACCTCCTTTCCTGTGAGAAATCCTAACAGCAATACACAGAAACAACCTGCCTCTGAAAAGTTGACTGTACATGATCCAGTGTGGTTATCAGCAGGAGAGCAGAAAAACAATGACTTCACACCCCACAGTTGCCTGCTACTCTAATCAGGTACATGGACACAAACCAACCCCTGGAAACTCAGGCAGATGCAAAGAAAAAGCAGCAGTCTGAAACAGATGCTTCAGCCCCAGCATCACCTAGTAACAATCTGCATCCAGGCGGGCCAGTCAAAGTGTCTTCTCTTCAAGCTCTCTCTGTAGAAAGCTATATATATTTCTTGAGATACTTCCACTGCCTTTACTTTCTCATTAAAAATACTAGTTACTACAGAGCAAGTAACTGCTGCTTTTACCCTGGCTGTAGGTTGGTATCCTCCACTTGGAAAGCACCAGCACAGATGTAATGATTTTGATGATGACAAACAGCAACATTTACGCTCTTTGGTTCTGACACTCCCCTACAGAGCCTCCGTGCCACGTCTGGGGCCACTCCATCCGAACTAGGAGACGTTGCCTACAACCTGGTACACTAGTCAGGCATCAGTCTAGTTTCTATGTGGAACATCAAGGAGCTTTAGATCCAATTTATATACCTACATATTTCAATGTATGTCACTCAGAAGCTGGATTCTAGCTATGTCCCTATGAAGTTATTACAAAGGAATTCTCTTCCTGCCTCACTGAACCCTCACAGGAATCACATTGCTTTATGTGCAATAAATAGATCTCTGTGTGCTTTTTGTCCCTTGCATCTTGCCAGGCCTCCACAGATTCAAACTTCAGTCTGAAAATTCCTGGAAGATGGGTCTCTGTTGCTTACTGAGGCTGATTACAAGACTTTTAAGTCTCAAATACCATTCAAAGGAGGACTCTCCGAATTTCTCTGCCACAGTCAGCAGTATCTTTGAAACTCAACAATATCAGCAAAATAAAGTAAAAAACCCAAAAAACCAAGCTAGCAAAACACGAGGATTAGGGACCTACCAATCTATTAAGTTCAAAGATAAAATTATTCTCTCACTAGGAGAAAATAAATAAATAGGGAATAAAATTATCCACTCCTCAAGTCTAGCACATCTGGTTTAAGATAATCACTTGCTAGCAGCAAAAACATACAGCCTACATGGTCCCCTTGTATCCATAGTGGCAGCTCCTGCAAGCCTGTGATTTCTGAGCTATCAGTATTATCATGGAATTCAGTTTTCAGACAGATCATCCCACGTCGCCCCTCCCCCTCCTGGCTTAGCCGAGAACGCTCCATGTCCATCTGTGGTCTCTCATTGACTTGACAACACATACCAGGAGTCTCTCCCCTGAAGCTCTTCTCTCTGCTACTTGCACTCTTGGCACATCGCTGAGCCCAGGAGCTGTCTCGCTCTTTGAAGGGTGNGACCTACCAATCTATTAAGTTCAAAGATAAAATTATTCTCTCACTAGGAGAAAATAAATAAATAGGGAATAAAATTATCCACTCCTCAAGTCTAGCACATCTGGTTTAAGATAATCACTTGCTAGCAGCAAAAACATACAGCCTACATGGTCCCCTTGTATCCATAGTGGCAGCTCCTGCAAGCCTGTGATTTCTGAGCTATCAGTATTATCATGGAATTCAGTTTTCAGACAGATCATCCCACGTCGCCCCTCCCCCTCCTGGCTTAGCCGAGAATGCTCCATGTCCATCTGTGGTCTCTCATTGACTTGACAACACATACCAGGAGTCTCTCCCCTGAAGCTCTTCTCTCTGCTACTTGCACTCTTGGCACATCGCTGAGCCCAGGAGCTGTCTCGCTCTTTGAAGGGTGGGTGGGGAACAGACGGGGGCAG
>VZRQ01002448.1:504916-538199 GCA_013397975.1 Machaerirhynchus nigripectus
AGAAAACAAAGAAAAAAGAAGAAAGAAGAAAAAAAGATTAACCAAAAAGCTGATGAAAACAGGCTATGCAGCCCACCTTACACCGCTTCCTGGGCAGAAAAAACCAGCACAACTAGCAAGTTATAAAGAACCTATTAAATGAAAAAAACAGCTCTTGGTTTATCCAATCTGCAAAACAGCTGGTCTCCAAAAATGGGTTAGAGTCAAGAACCTTAGAAAGAGGTAGGCTCTCATTAAATTGACAAACAATGCTGGCACATAAATGAGTCCTAATAATCAGGTAGGATGGAAAGCAGATGTCTGAAAACCATTAGAGAAATGAAATTGCAGGTCAGACTCCCAAAAGCAGCAGCAGAGGCGAGAAACAACTGCTTTAGATGGAGTTTGATTGGCTTTCAAAGGAATGTACAGGTAGTTGCTTATGACATGGGACTAGACTTTGCAACACAAGAGGTCCCATCCTATTCCTACCAGGGAATTTTACATAAAAACACTGGATAAGCACTAACCACAAGATTAGTATGTACCTTGTATCCCTTATGTGTTCAACAGACATGGTATTCCTATACCTACTACCCTCTTCTGTGTTAGCTTCTGAATAGTCTTCTAACTTGTTGGTTAATATTCTTAACACTTAGTGCATATGATCTATGCATCAGGTGGCACCAAGTGGCCCAGCAGCCAGTAAAGCAAGGATTAATGATTTACAGACTAAAGGAAAGAGATACAGGATGACTCAAAGACCTCCTAATCCATATTAAGCGTATCAAGTGAATCTTCAGGACACCAAACTTAAATATGAATGACTTTCTTTCCTTGGATCACGGCAGTAGAAGTAACATAAGAGGACTCAAGTGTTTACTGAAGGCTCAACAAACTTTTGTGGGCAAATAGGGATTTTGCCTGCATAAGTACTGCAGGACTGCATTTAGACTTGAAATCCTAATTCTCTAAACTCAGCTAAATCTATACATGGCTGTGTGCAGAAGGATGTTTTTTCATAGGGACAAGATATCCAAGTAAAACTGACTTACAAGAAAACATTGAAAGGATCTGATGGGAAGCAGCATCCATTCACTGCAGACTGGATAACATGTTGGGTACCTTCCCTTGAGCTCCCATACTTTCCAGCCTGTATTCCCACATAACTCCAGGAGGAAGCTGGCAGTAGAACTGTGAGCACCCAACAGAAACACAGCTTCTTACAGCTCAGTGTGTTCTGTCAGTACAAGCAGCATCACAGCACCAACAAGAGGTGAACCAGCTCTCATCTACCTCCTTTCTAAAACTCAGCTGCAAGCTCTCAGCGTTCCCAAGTGCTACTGCCTTATACTGTGATGCATTTTTAAGTTATTTTATCCCTTTCAAAAGAAAGATGAATCCACTCACTTTTATCCAGTTAGAGAGATGAATTCACACTTTAATAGAAGAGTAACAAAACAGAAAGAAGAGTCACTGTACTGAATAAGCCCAGTGAGAAGATGCTACTGAAAGGTGGAGGAGCTGAAAATACTATCAACACTTGCCAACGGTGAACCTGTGTGGAGTGCACGCTTCTGTCTTTCCCTCTTCATTAAAAAAACCATACGGAAGGTGATGCAGAAGGCCAGTAGCTTTGCAAGACTTATTTTGACCAAAATATACAGAAGGAATGAAGATGCTGGTATGATGCAGCACTCTTCTGAAGCCTTGCACTTTTGATTTACACACGCAGAGTGCATAAGCTTACTCACTGTGAGCTCATGCAACATCCATCTCTGCACATAGAAGAGAGAAATGGTAACGGGTTAATATAATAGAACTGAGTTTTGAGAGGCCTTAGCACCCTTAGGTAAAGAAAAAGGACTCATCAAAACTAACTCACATATTTATATGCCTGTTTCCCACATCCCACTCCAAGACTACTTCTCCTTTAGTGTGTAAGAATAGCTCATGAAAATATTCAAAGCAACTGAATGTTTTAAAAACAGAACAGAAGCTTTCAAAGGAGAACAGATTCCAAACATTTGATATTTTCCTGAATATTTGCTTACCACCCTTATTTTGTTAGGGAAAAAATACAATACACAAATACTTGATGCAGCTACATACAAAGCCATCCAAATTTCACACTCCACAATCTGTAGATGATGATATTTCCGGGCATCTGCAGCTTGGCACAGCATGGAAGCCAAGCAGATTTGTTGCTGAAGCAGGCCATAAATTATTTAATAAGAAATATATTTAAGAATAAGGCTCCCATCTCTCTCTTGCACAGCAGCTGCCGCTGTTGCTGTGTCTGCGCGAGCGGCTGCTGCTCGGGGATTGGCCACCCCGGCACGTCTGTGCCATTGGCTGCACTGCCAGGCTGCGTCACCGCTCCCGGCCGTGGCAGGAGCTCAGAAATAGGTGTGTGCATGTTTATCAACCCCAGGCAAGCCAAGGCCATCATGCTTCAGCTCAATCAGAGTAAAACACTTCAGCAGAGAGAGTTAATTAAAACGAGGTATTTGCAGAAGGCAACCCTGCAATAACAATTACTATGGGGTGAATCCTGTAGGCACTTAGGAGGTGAAGGGATTCAGCTCCCTGCAAATTACTGTAATCGTTCAGATTATGGAAATACTCAGACTAGATCATAAATCTGTTATTCATCTTCAGGCAACTGGGCTGAGGATGATAATTTCTTCCCCCTCCCCCATGGGGTATGTTCTGTAAATGAATTCAAATCCAACTTTCATCAGACAGCTCCCTCTCCCTTGCTTCTAATCGTTTTCTCATTACACGGTAGCTTTGAGACTTGACAACACAGACTCAGAGTGGCCTTGGTTACTGGTTTCATACATATTCAGATATATTCTGGCTCTGTAGAAATCAGGCTTGCTGCAGGAAGGTCCAATATTTCTGCATTATTCTGGAAAGAAAGGTGTGATGGGCGAGATTGTATGTGCAAAATAGCTGCATCTATAGGGAACAATTCAACCCCTCACCCTTGTTAAGGCAGTCATATACGTATGTAAACAAGCGGCCAACGCATATTGCAAGATAGTAACTGATGCTTTTTAACTGTGACACTCTGCCCACAAAACAAAACCAATATTCATACAGATATTTACTTGTTAAGAAGTATATCCTTCAGCAACTGTACATGTAATGCACAATTTAAACACCACAGTCTTATCTCCAGAGGCAGCAGTAATGAATATAGTTTGCCACAGAGTGGCTGCTGCATTCTCAGGTACAGCAGCACGGTCCATCAGGCTGTGCCCACGCAAACCAGTGGGGTACCTGCAGAGTCAGTGTCACACAACACCGCACTGGCTGAAGCCGTAGGTATGGCACTCACTTGTATTCATCATAAACCTCCTGCTTGGGAAGGGATGTCTCGGGGTGCTCTTCCAGGGTGTTGCGTATCCACGAGAAGGCGTGCATCTGCTGGGCACGGCTGGACGACATGGAGATCTGATCACTGGGGAGAGAACCAGCAGTGCTGATGAGGACATGGCTCTACAGCTCCTCCCCACTTACAAGACTTAATAACTGTCTGCCTACACAGGTGGAGAGACACCAGAGACAAAGAGGGCCAGTACCTCCTGCATTTACCTATTCCTTGAGCCGTGGGCAGCAGTTTCTCCCTCTTTCATCCACAATTTAACAAAGAGACTCCACACTCCACTTCTTGACTGATACAGCGCTCCGAGAACAAAGTGACGGGTAAGAGTTCTATCTCCCCTCTTATTATTCCTTACTGTCCACCTCTAAGCTTCTGCCCACTTAGTTTGCCAGCTGTCCTTTGGAAACATCCAGTGTTCCCAGGAGATACTCAATGTGCTTCTTATAGGCACCTGCCTGCCTATAACCATCCTGCTGGGAACATGTGTTTGTTTTGTGACATTGATCTCCTGGTTGGTTTTCTAGAACTTCCTTTGGTCAAGCGTTACCAGAAATACCATCAGTTTTTTCTTTCACCCACCATCACATTTGTGTTGCTTTTTTATGACTTCATACATAAACAGTGAAGGAACAATTACACTTAGTCTGTGAAACACTTTCTCTGATGACTCTTGCATTTTAGGAGATTTATAGTGACAAGCTTTTCATGCAATAAAAGAATCTAAAATTTAAAAAAAACCCAACACCTGATCTTCAGGAAAGCAAGAGTACTTAATGTTTAATAAAGGTTGTTTCTGCTACCAACACCATGTGAATGATTCCTCAGCAGTTAAGTGCCAGAGGAAGTAAAGCAAGTCTTCAGTACCAGCTGCTCACCTTTACACTCACACACATACCTTTTGTCTCCATTGTTGGGACCCGAAGGCAGCTGAAGGTAGAGGTAGAGTTTCTCTAGATCTGTAAACTTCTCAACTTCTTGCTAGATAAGGTGTTTTGGTTTGGAAAAAACAAAAGGTGGAGAGAGGCAGGGGGGAAAAAAGCAAATAAGAATAGTTGAGCTTGACAGCTAAAAACTGCCGTCTCACAAGTGCATTCCTAAATAATATAATTTCAAACGAATATATTTACTTATGCAAAAGAACATGACCAGGAGCACTATGTGACTAGAAATGTGATTTCCTATTTTACTTGCACATTCCTATTTTATTTGCACACACCAGAAAGCACTTGTTACAATTACAAAATTCAGATGCAATAAAAGCAGAATCTGAAAAATGTCAACAATGGATCACTTCTGTAACCAGACATGTAACATGAAAACTTGGTCTTGTCAGAGCACACATGAAGCACCTCTGAGAATCCAGCATCACAACCAGCTATGTTGTAACAACATGGAATGCCAGACCTGACCCTGGGATCCACTACATTTACTAATACTTTAGTGCCACAGACTTTAATGAAGTAATTCTACAACCTATCTATATACATATGTATTTTTTTGTTTCCTCTGGAAATCAGTTATTGAAACTGTTACTGCACACAAGCCCTTCAGTTAGCATCCATCTCAGTGATGCCAGACTCCTCCAGAGAACACCAGCTGAGGATCAGACAGGAGGGGCAGTTTTACCTGGTGTATGCAGCCCATGACTGCTACACAGAGACCAGCTTTCGGTCATTTGAAACTAGCTACATGGACTTAGAAATAGAATGAAAATCAGTTGTGGTAACATGCTCAGGGCCTGCTCAGCAGCAGTGCAAGGAAAGCCATGCAGCAGGGAGCACAGGGGGGTTCCTTCGGGAAGAGGCTACAGAAGCAGTGCCCAAGGTGGTGCACAATCAGTAGAGTTGGAGATTCACATGACCCTTCTTTAAGTCAGAAGGCAGCTTCTGGATTACTACTAATTCTCTTTGTCTTTACTGGTGTCTAACTGCCAACGTAACATTTTCCAGAAGGAGGAGAAAAGAGGAGGGACCAACATGCAGCGAGACCTGGCTCACTTCAGCAGCAAGTGAGCAGAATGGAGAGTGGGGAAACTAAAAACCTAAACTTCACTTCAAACTGGGGCTCCCTACCAGACAGTCATGTCCAGACCAACCTTGCTGGGACAAAACTGACAAAAGCACCAGAAAGAGGAGGTCTCACTTCCTCCTCCCTGACCCCAGACCCTGAGAAAGGACTGGTGGGACACGGTATCCAGGGAAGGGTGCTGGGAGAGCATGGGGTCTCAATAATCCTGGCGAGCAAACCCCACTGCAGAACTGCTGCACAGAACGGGGCCACCAGTGATGCGACAGACCTTCCCAGAGCCAAGAGAAACACTTCCAGCAGCACACAGGTAACAGACACTGGATTTGTTGCTTTTGTAAGCTGCATCAAACCACACCATTTGGTTGGGGTTTTTTCCTCTAACAAACTCCCAAAATTTGCTGACACCAATTTATGTGTGGCTCTGCAGCAGCTTACACAGCAGTGGTGCTCCGACCACCAAGTATCCAGAGAGGTATTTCTTAATAATGGGTGCATTTTGTGAAAGTCTCTGTTCTTCCTTTCCTGTATGAATCACAGCGCTTAAACTGGTGGGTTTCACTTTAGCAAACCCATTAATGCAAAGTCAATGTTCTCCAAAGAAAGAATTTACAGAAAATTAATAATTCTTGAGAAGACAGAAATTTAACAAGAAAATTTGTACTTCATTATTAGACACTCTCTTGTCCAAGGAACTTAGCTCTTTTTGTTTTAAATGGCAAAAGCACAAGCAGCACACCAAAGGGCACTCTGGGTGGGATTACCTTGCATGGTAAGCACTAATCCATGCATCCGAGCACAAAAGCATCCGAGGCAAAATAAATTCCCCCCCCCTCCTCATGACTCTGACTCTGACGTGGAAGATAAGTTCTTCCTTCCAAAACTAATGTGCCTGCGTGCAACACAGAAGGCGAAGTTTTAGAAGAAATATTAAACCTTTTATCAAAATACACCGCAGTGGTCTCAGTGCCCACTGCAGTTGAAGCCATTTCTGTGTCATGGCAAGAGGAAGGGGCTGTGTGAAGGGCCCTGTCTGAGCTGCTCTGCTACACAGGTCTCACCTGTCAACCCCCCTAAATAAAGAAAAACAAAACAACAAAAACCCCCAACAACAAAGGAAAAAATTTGACTGGGATTATGTTAGCAGAACCTTTTCCAAATGATGTGAGTGAGCCAGTGACTCTCCCATGAGCAGAACTGCATCCCTACAGCTGAGGCGGCTGAGGATTATGGCTTCCTCACATCCTTAGCAGAGGCAGCTGGAGAATGATGGTATCTCACAGTTTGCACTCAAACCCCACTCCCCTCCATGCCTGGCCCTAGGCAGCACTTTCTCCACAAGTCCTTCAGCTTCCAGCAATAGTAGCAGGGAAGCCCTGGGAAGGCAGGACCTCCTCAGAATGGGAGAGTTAAAAGAAGTCACAGGCAGTTCACAGAGGTAATCCTACCTGGGTGATAATTAGATAAACCTAAGCTTATTAAAAGAGACTGAATCTATTTAGAGAAAATCATCTTAAAACTGAAGAAGTGGCAGCAAGGAGATGGAGTGTGACAGTCAGTGCAAGTACATTCAGGAAATATTGCATTTTGTTTAATTAAAGTTTGTTAAACATTGTTTTGTTTAGGCTGTTTCTCTACACATTTCTGAAACCCTCAAAACTTGGTTACAGTCTTGGTAAGTAAAGTCTCTTCTTCGATCTCAGCTGACATCCACCAGTTCTCAATGCTAAAGGTCTGGTGAATTCAGCAGTAACTGCAGTTACTGTTACTGCAATTGTTCAAAGCATCAAAACTTTCAAATTTCTTAATGTAATCAGAATCACAGAATTTGGGAAATTGGAGGAACACTTCAGCTGGCCTACTAACTGACCAAGAAGAAAAAGGTTCATTCATCCTGAGTTTTCCTTTTTGTTAGGTTGGATGCATATGGAAATTAATAAAAAGAAACAACACAAAATATACTATAAATTACCTCCCCAGTCTCCAAATAGGTCAATAGTGTGGAAAAAATAGGTCATTAGGGTGGAAGAGAGTCACGGCATCAAAAGGAATAATGTGATGCTGGCACCATCTTGGACAAATTCCCCTTTGTGCAGCCCATTGAAGTTTATGCTACTGTTGTTCTAAAAACCAGAGCCTGTGCAATGTCTGGGGAATCCTTTTCTGCTGCTTAAAAGGATCTAAATAAAAATCCTGCTTGAAGTATCCTGACCTTGATTGACTGGGTCTATCACATCAGATGAAGACTGCCTAATTCTCCAGAGGCTATTTAGAAATCATATTTCTTGAAGTTGCATTAGAAAAATGCACAAGCATGCTAAACTGCTTGCAGGACTGAAGTGTAAAGCCAGCACAAAGCATCGCCTCTGGTACTCTTGCTCTTCACATTACCTTTATCTCCTGCAACTGGAACCATATAAAACAAAGGAAGATTCAATGAAGGTGGGGAGCAGGCAGTGTTTATACTGATTTTCACAACCTGGCTTCAATTTAGCCAAAAATCTATCAAGTACTCAAAATATCTCAATGATCTTATGTTCTGAGACATAAAAACTAAGGACAAAGAATTAGAAACTTCAAGTCACAGCTAAGCAAAGATTTTCAGTAACATATAAAGGAACAGAAATATCTGCTATTTCTGTTTTGACAGTTACCAAATACAGATAGGTAACTACAGAAATGCACAAAATAAGTAGCAAACAAATTAAACCACGGATCAGTGGCCACACAGAGCTGGTCCAAATTAATCTGTCCTTTTGCTGCCTAAGACAGACATAGAACAAAATTTTCATAGAATCAGATGCAACTTTCTTTTTCTTTCTAACAGGCATTTTGATTGAGCAAAATAAACACCTGAGAAATAAACCAGGATGACCAAAATGTTGTGGGGTAGGGTTTTTTTAAATGAAAATAGCAGGGTTTGATATCTGTTTCCATTCTGGGAGACACTAACTTGCCACTGCAAGTTTCTGCAGCACAAAGACTTATTCCACATAGAATGAGGTTAAGGACTTAATATGTGTTTTAGGAAACAGAGTTTATTCATGTTTCTGCTTGAACCAGAGAACCTAGAGATTTGAACATGAGTCCCCAAAATCAACGAATATCTTTCAGGTTTCCTGACCCTGGTGGATTGGTTCTCTCCTTCTTGTTTTCTCTGACTGCTAATCTACTGTCAGGTCACAAACATTAGTCAAGCTTCATTTTAAAGTTGTCAAAAGGGATTACCATAGGACAACTCCAAGAAAAAAAAAGCATGCTTTTTCTGGATTGTTTACCTAGTCAGGCCAAACTTTAAATAAGACAGAGGAAGAATATACTAAGGAACAATCAGAAGAGCTGCAACTTCTGTAATGTACACAGTGCAAATGTCATTCAAATTTGAACTACTTCAAATTTTCATAATGAAAGCAGAATTACAGGTTATTTCTGTCCTCCAGTTTGGGTAAGGAGCGCTGAAAGCCAGGGGCACTCTGCAAGCTTTACACAAGACTACTGTTTTAGAGAGCACAGACTGCTCTTAATATTTCTTTCCACATTTTGAGTATTTATAGCCAACTACACTCTAAACAAAGTAAAAAAGGTTGTGCCAATGGCAATGTAACCTGCACCTACTGGCAGAAAGGTTCTAAAATTTGTCATACTTCAGCAGAACAAACATCTATTATTTAACAACCAGAACTAAAAATAGCAAAGTAGTCAAGCAATCATCCCCTCACTCTATGAATAGAGAAACAAAAAGCAAAGGTTAAATAAGTTACTCTAGGTCAGATGGCTTGTTGGAAATATTACCAAGACAGAAAATAATACTGAAAACACCCTTTTATTCTAGAAAGCATCTAATAAATACATTTGATATGCTTTATCTGAGCAGAGGCAGGAACGTATTTCAGGTGCTAAACATTCCAAACAAGCCCTAAAAACACACGGCAGCTTTGTTCTGACAGTGCCCAAGCACAGCTGCCAAGGCTTCACAGAGCTTCTGCCTGTCTCCTGCAGGGCCCAACAGACAAGGGGCACCTTTGCTGCCGCAAGACAGACGGGTGCTGCCTCAACACACCCTGCACCACCAGCAGCTCTGGTTTCCATGGCCATCGATCCAGCACTGACCTCTTTTCAAAGGACTGAGGAAAGAAACCTTGGCCTTCTTGCTGAGTGATTATATGGAGCAAACCAATCTAAAAATCGGGTTCAAAAGTTCACTTAGTATGTGGCTACAAATATAACAAGCAAAGTCATAAGAGAATCTACTGCTAGACATGTTTACTACAGTTAAAAAGATGTTATAATGAATTTTTAATGACTGTTTACACCACAATTCTTGCTAATTATCTTTTTTGGACTGCGCAGTATACAATGATTTTCTTATGATCTCCTAGAAACTGACAGTATGTCGGAATGTGAGTGGTGCAGCGTAACAAGTGAAAGGCAGATAACTCTGGACTCTTGTATGAGCATTTGGAGTCTCAGTGCCCTTACACTGGCTGCTTTCCACAGCCCTCTGCTATGAGCGACCTCCACAACAGACTATTGCCACCACCTCTGTTTCTTCCTAGTTCTCTCCTTTCTGAACTGTGTTGAACTTGGCAGCCTACAAACATTTGTGTGTGGCTCTGCACACGGGGGCTGTGACTGGTGCTACCGAAAGAGGGATTCAAAGCTACACAGCCACAGCCTTTCAGTTCAACACACTTTTAGATTCTGTCTTGCAGTTCACAGCTTTCCAAAGCACCTGAAAACACAGAAACCATTTTGCCAGAATTCAGCTAAATTCTGATTTCCTCAAACTATTCTTATCTTGGATTTTTCTTTTTTAAACTACCTGAACAGTATTAGATCTACCTTTGCTAACCTAGAGTGGCTTTTCCACTGTTGACACGACTCCTCTGAACTCATCAGCAGGACAGACAAGGAGGCATCTGGAACAGAAAATTAGACCATCAGGACACTGCTGCTCTGTTCCAAGTCAAGCCATGGAGACTGCTTTGTGTCCAAGACTTCTCTGTCAATCCAATGGATGAGACCTACCCAGTACCCTCATACAAACTGATAATCCCTACCTCAGTACACAAAGTCCATAAATCTGCAGAATTTAATGCAAAAATAGTCCTAGTGTAATTCCATTTTTAAAAACAGACTGCCAAAAGCAGATGACTGGTTAACCTCCTACTTATTTACTCCCTCTCCAATGTTACTTAGAAACACCTACCCCAACTCCCATTTTTTTTTCTACAGAAACACCTGGTGTTAAAAGAGTTTCACAAATGTAGTTTTGCAATCTGTCCTTTTATCACTGAAGGCTCACATACAAAACAGTTAAGATCTTAAGGCACCTGTTTGGTGTTCACAAATGTCAATGAGGAATAAAGTTGACAAAAATTACATTCTGCATCCCTATTTCCATTGGGTGCATCCAAGGATTTTAAAACATAGGTTAAATGGGGTCCAAAGTTTGTTTGCAACACAATACAGCTTTAAATCTTATACAACAATAAATTAAAACATTTTAAGGCAAGAGAATTCAGTACTATCTGAATTAGCCTTTGATAATGTGACTTTGAGGAGCATTCTTAGTTAGCTCAGCCATACCATTTGATAGTATCCAGATGGTTGTCTATCACACTTTTTTATCTTATCCACTGGTACTTCTGGATGAAGTGCTGAAGGTAGAAAATCAGGATAAGCAGTCCCTTCCAGTCCTAAGATCTATGAACTCAAGACTCTGATTTAAAGAAACTTGCAACCTGCTCACTATTAAAACCAAATAGAACCTCTTTCTGAACTAGTGCTTCCCAAAAATAATCTCTTATCACTGCCTAAATCCTGTTAACTTTAATGCACAAATGAAGATGATGTTTTTGCAATCCAAGGGCCCTTCCCTCTTCAAAAAATGATCTCTCTGCCCTAAGCAGCACAGGACAGCTAACAGGACCTGTAGTGTTGCACATTTCTGAGAAGGTACCTCAGATGGTAACTAATTTTGATCCCATTTAGTGGTAGTACCTTGAAGTACTGCTAAGGAGAAGCTTCATAATAGCTGTCAGTCTCCAGAGCCATTTATTTTGGTCTTGCAGCTCATTAAATATTGAAAAGCATTCTGGAGTTGTACTTACCAAAATGCAGTCCACTTTAGATTGTACAGTTTTGCTAGATGTGAGGGAGGAAAGAAGAGAAACAGTGAATTAGTCTAAAATCAATGACAAAAACATTACATATTAGAATTTCTATCACTGCACTACAGGCTTTATATCTTGCTCTGAAATATCCTGCTAGTCTATGGAATAATAGTCAGCTATTTTTACACAGAAAGTTACCCAAATGTAACTGTTTGTTAGAATTCTTGCTGCTCTGTTCCTTTACATAAGAACTGAATTTTTTTAAATGAAATACCATTGCAACTGGGAACTATTATCCCAAGTTGCAATGCAGCCAGAAGGGATGCCACTACTTTTATTGTAGCTCTTACACAATTCAAATGCATTTGACTTGTTTATCTGTAAACACAATTAACATCCCCCTCTCCCCATGCTACAGTAAATCCCACCACTTCAAGGCATTTACTTCTAGCTTTCCAAAGAGCTGCTACAAGGCACACAACTGTTATTCCACTGGTAACTTTGGAGTTTTCCAAGTTAGTCTCTCTACCTCCCAGCTGGCTTATTAAGACGACACTGGGCGGGGACTCGATTGAAATGCGCCAGGAATGACCTCAGTGCATGTGCCAAGGCGGGCAAACAGTATGGAACTTATTATACTTCCTATAAACACACCCAGGAGCAGCTTTTGTGTTTCTTAAGGGTGCTGTACTTCACATGCTTGATCTGAGAGCATTATTTGAAGGCATTTTATCACTGCTCTGAGGACGAGCAGGAGGTTTCCCAAGCAAAAAACTCTTACTGAACAAGCATCAAACAAACCATTTTTTTGAGTTCAGAGAGCAATTCTTTTCCTAGTAAAATAAAACATAATTTAATCTCCTCACACAACAAAACATCTCATGGAAATTATTTTACTTTCTATCACATACAAAGCTAGACTAAGTCAGGCAGCTGATGGATCTACTAAAACTGTAAGTAAGAAACAAGCAAAACAAATGCCTCTAGTGTCTAGTGATGATAGGAACCAGCGTCTACTGTTGATCAGATGCTCAGAGCAGGAGTTTGGTTGTCCTGCTTGTTATACCACTTCCATTTTGAAACAAGACAGTCTAAAAATCTGTTTTGTAGAGGCTACTAATACTGATGCCCCTCCCCATAGAAGAACTGCTCATGTTAGAGCGACAGAATACAATAAAACATTGCAACAGGTAAGAATATTTAACAAGTTCACTGAAGTAGATCCATCAGCAGACATCCACTTCAGCTGACTTAGTGTAGGAGGAGCCATCAGGTGGTGTCTTGGGGTGACTCTACAGGTGGGTAGACACGCAGGAACACCAAGGAGACAGTAAAGCAGAGCTGATGGGGATTTTTAGGAACAGGGAATGCTAAGGACAGTAAAATGGAAGCTTTGCCTTGCCTTGGGAAAGATGCTCACATATACTGTAGCAACTGAAGAAGGGAACTTAAATGTCATCTCACTCATCAAAAACCACCATCTTAGCAGAAAAGTCAAAGGACACCAAGCACAGAAACCTGCTGCTGCTGAACCTTGCCAGTGCGTCTCACCCAAAGCTGAGCAAATTCATGGGGACACAGCTGCTCCAGCAGCACTTTTCCACCCCAGCCTTCACCTATGCACTGCCTCCAACCCCTAGCAAGGTCTCACAGTCCCTGTGCTGCTACAGGTCAACAGCCTCTCCTACAAAGCAGTAGGCAACAGGAATCAGGCCTGCGTACTCATTCTTTTACCCAAACCTCTTCTATGGCTTCACATGACAGCTTGTGCAGAAAGAGTGCATAAAGGACAAGGGGATGCAGGGTACAGACATAGCAAACTTAGACCAAATACAGCCTCTACAGACTTGTAGACAACACCGTGCACTGGGCTTTTCAGGAGAGCACACTCCAGCCAGCACAGCTTCCCTTCTGCCAAACTGAGCATCAGCATGCCCATATGCATTAACATTTTCTTCCTGCAAAGAGAAAGAGGCAAGTTGCCAGGAGGCAGCTGGGCAGGAGATCCCTAGAGCTGTCCTTTTATCTCCAAATATCGGTGGTCTGAGTCAGGAAATGTAAACTCTCAAATTTAGTTCAGGCTCTTCCAGTTGTGACCTCTGTTCCTACAGCACCGATCAACACTGTTGAGAAGCTGCAGCAGAGGAGCAATGATAGGGCCAGTAAATACAGCTTCACTACGTTTCCTTTTTGTCAGCTGGTGGCACGAAAAGGACAGTCAAGTTCACGTCCTCCACTCTGCAAGCAGATGTTGTGACATTTTAAAAGCCAAAGGTCCCACTGCTTCAGCAGGGTAAGTGTGATCTCTATTTAAAAAGCAATTTTTTTCATCTCCTGCTCCATGCTCTTGAGTAGGGAGGACATAATTAAAATTTGTTAGTGCTAAAATGAGGTTTCTTTCTTCCTAACCAGAGCACAGGTTAACATTGCTTCATTCTACTAAGCTTGTGCCTAACAATAAAAACGCTTTTTTCCCTTCCAGAGAAGGTGATCCATGTCAAAACCAAGCAGTGACAACCCTGAGGAATGAGCCCTTTGACTGGGATGGTACTGGGACAGTGACTATCTCATGGTCCTGAGCACTGCACAGAAACACTCCATTTGGTGACACTGCAGGACATTACATCAGGAGATAAAAGGAAAAGTGATAAAGGTGGCAAGGGGACAGCCATCCCAGTTACACCTGCCACCTTTGTTTATTTTGCCCTGCTTCTTCTTCACTAACAGGACATGCGTGCTTTGAAAGCTGAAGTTTCATTTACAAGTAAGTCTGCTTCTGTCTGTCAAGTGCATCCCTTACCTAACTACTACTGCAATTACAGTGCCTGCAACCAACAATCCTAACAACCAGGCTGAATCAGGCCCTACACAGAGCCACTTCTAACATCTAGAGGCTATTACTCACAAGCTTTGCTGCAAGCCTAGGAGTAGCTGCAGGAGAGCAGTGGGAATGATGTTCTTTCTAATGAAAATAACCGTTTGAATCTATTTAGAACCTGAGCCCACTGGAAACTCACAAACTGCACTTTAAGCCCACAGCCAGCATTGCTCCTCCTGGAGCTGCTCCTGGGGGCTCACTGAGATTCACCCCATCTAGAAGCACAGCTGGTGTTACTCTCTCTTTTGTAGCTCTTCGTGATGACAGTCTCCCTCAAGTTAAACTAGTTCACTTACTTGAGACAAAACTTAATTCAAGCTACTTCATGCAGTTTTATCCAGCAGAAAATTTATGATTCTGGGGATAGCTGTCTCTTGTGAGCAATAACAAAGGTGGCTGCTTTTACAGCTGCCTTGGATTTACCAACTCGTGCCCAGTGACCCAACACAAGAACCCTGGAGCATAAAAATTTTTATCAAAACTTTGTATGTGCCCCTCTCCAACCAAAAATTAAGAGACACTATCACAACAACAATACACTTATTCAGTGGGTACCATCCTACTGACTGTTTCAAAGTTAAGGCACACTAAGTGACTCAAGAGGGACTCTGTTGTACTGTCTACAGCAGTGCTCCTCAAAAACATCAACTCTGCTCCGAACACCAGCAGTGTGCATCAGTCTGGTCACCTCTAGCCACCTACCCAGCAGCCACTCAAAAACATGCACCCAGCTTCTACTGATTAGTAACACGGCAGAGGAAGGAGGTTTCTTAGGCTGTGCTCGAAGAAGCAGTGCAGGGCAGCTCCCTGCAAAAGCTGCTGAGTTTTATGGAGAACCCCAGTCCTACAGCTTCCCAGGGAACATGCGTTGGCTGCTTTGGGTCAGCAGAAAAAGCCTTACAGGAAAGCCTCTGGCCCACTTTAACAACCTCAGCTTTTGACTTTCAGGGCCAAGACTTTTTAAGGATTCTTGAAGGTAACTTCTGAAGGCTGTAGTGATTGAAGCTTCTAAATGCTGAAGACAAACTCCTGAAATTATATTTGGGAGAATGAGATGGGGAGAAATCAGATGAAAGTATTTCCTCAAACTCCTCTTCTATCTTCTGCCAAAGTATGCAATTCTGTTTTCCCCGACCTTTTAATGTATTTCTGCTCAGAACAGCCCTAACTTGGCAGGGGCAGAATGAAGAGTGTGTTCTCTTCCCAGGTGAGCAGCTCAGTTTACTTTGCACAGAGGGAGAGAGAGGGGAAAAAAGCAAAAGAGGGGAGAAGGCAAGGAGATGCAAAACTTTTTCCAAGCGGCATAAACCAGATGCCACCAACCTCTAATTAAGCAATACTTTACTTTCAGGAATAGGCAGCTGAATTGCACTGAGCCATACAGGACTATTGTATTACCAGAAGTGGCAGAATTCAGTTGTTCTGAGCACACCAAGTACCTCCTTAATGTTGCAAATAGTAGAAGCCATATAACCACAAGGGACAAGAGAAGCCTCACGTCTGTGAGAGCAGAAAAAGGGAGGTGGTTGGAAGAAGTAAAAGAAAGCCCTCGAGTTTATTAGCTACTGCCTAGTAGCTAATAAATTATAATAAATATATAATAAATTAACCCTGAGCCTTCCCAAAGCCTGCACAGCACTGAAAGTAACCCCCAGCAGCTTTCCAGTTGAGAGCATTCAGCCCCTATGACAGGCAGCAGCGTAACCAGCACTGTGGGAGCACAGTGAACACCCCTCTCAACACCCACCCCACAGCACAGCTCCTCTCCTGGGACACATGTGCAGAGCAGGACGCTGCCAAAGGGGCCCCTGGGCTGAGACCCTGGCAGAGGCGGGACAGCAGCACTTCCAGGACACCGCTGTTGTGCTCAGTCAGGGGAGAGCTCCCAACCCCAAAAGTCACACAAGACATGGCTCTCACCATTCAGGCACTTCACTGGCAGTGGACTCATTCCTCAAAAGAAGGAAGATGTCAACAACAACAGATCCAGTTCAACCAAACTCGGGAGAGAGTGGAGCTACAATTTATTGTGCAAAATTTAGTAATGGTTTCAGTGGGTGGTCAAATGTGGGAAGCCCAGATTTTTTCATTAAAAGTTTGGTGCATGCCGTGAAATTGCCACCGATACTCTGTATCCCATTCAGCCCAAGACTGAAAATCCTTGCATGAACTGAAACATCCTCCCAAAACCAGCCTCTGTATGGCTGTGTTTCATGTGCTTGGCACCTATTGGACAGCCTAGAGAAAACATTATTTCTGCCAAACCATAACACAATTGATGAAAAGAAACCACTTTCCATCACTGCTGATAGCTGAGCCATACAGCAGGAAGGCAGGGCGTAAGTCCTGACCAGACAGCAAGGGTTCCCCTCTGCAGGGTTCCAGTTTCCAGTCCTGGTGTATTAAGTTACATTATTACCCAGGATGCAGGACTTAGAGCAAAAAGTTGCAAATAAAATGGAAAAGCCCGTCTGCACTTACTTACGGTGGGCACAGTTACCTAGTCATCACCTCAGGCTGCAAACCACCCTCTCAGCCATCTGAGAGAAAAAATGTTTACAAAGTTATAAAATAAACTTTCTTTGGAAAAATGGAAAAACCAAAACAAAACCAAAAACCAACCAGGGACTGTTCAGGCCACAGGAAACCTCCGAGTGGCTCACACACAGCTCACATAACCCTGACACGGCATGGTGATACTGCTGCCCTGGTATTTTACTCACACCTGAAAAAAAGCCTTCCACAAGAGAAGGATACCCAAGACAGCAGTTAGAGCTGTCTGCCAAAGAAGGATTGTCTTGGCTATGTGTCCTTTCAAAAATTACTGAGAAAAGCCTCTGAAAAGCCTCCACTTCCCACTGCATCAGTTGTTCCCCCATACCATCCCCATAAGTTGTTTGTCAAACCGCTTAGCAACAGGGCCTACAGGGAGTCTGGAAAGGCTGCTCCTGTCGGGAGCAGTAGCACCTGAGCAGCACTGCCAGCCATGTGTCTCCCAGGCACAGGAGACATCTGGGTGCTGAGAGCACCCAGGAGCTCCTTCTCCTGTGCAGTGTCCTGCTGCCTCCTTGCCTCTTGCAAAAACCCTCTTAAGCTCCCAAGGAAAGCAAGTCAGACTCCACCACAAAGTACCAACAGTGATAGTTTTGGCAAAGTCATCTTCCTGAAAGCCATGTTAAAATAGGGAAGGTCATTATTAAACTGACCGCATATCCTTTTGGAGAGATTCAATCTGAATTACACAACTCTGATGACATCAGGTGACATTTTAAAAAAAAATCTCTATTTACTCTGCATGCTGTGAGAAACCACTCAATAAAAGGATTACCAACCCCATTTACAGTAAGTGGTACTATCAGAAAGGTACTATTATCACATCCTTACCACGACAAGCACTGTGTCCCAGCAGTGCCTCCAGGAATCAGCCCTTAATTCTTAATCTTACTGAATTAATGCTTCTCTTTCTTAGACTAACAGCTCTAAATATATCTTTATATAACCTTCCACTCAGAAGCACAAAGAAATGTTAAACTGGAGCCAAGGATCATCTAAGGAGAAAATTATGAAACAGCCGCCTATGTGTGCTGCTACTCAATTAACATCTTAACATATGCCATGTTACATTGTCTGGCTTGGCTCACAGTGATAAAGAAGTAAGATGGCTGTAAAAGCATTTCAATTAAATATTTAGAAAGCAGAGCTGCACAAGGTTGAAACATGTTTGAATTAGCAAAATGATGACTATCCATACTGCTCAGCCAATGGTGTAAGAGCCTTAGCACAGGGCTCTGAGAAAGGAAAGCACACCCCAGCCGGGCAAGGCCCTGCACCCCAGGGTCAGGACTCCCCTCCCATCCGCACCTCTCACCCTCGGGCGTGCAGCAGCCAAAAATCAGGTGGCTTCTGATGCCACCTAGGGGCTCTGTCCCTGCCTGCACTGCTCCCTCCTCCGGGAGAATCCAGAGTCATGCCCCAGCCACCGGGCACTTGAGCCTAGCACAAACACAGGCAAACAGCGGCAAAACATTTAACACAAGACAAATTAGGTCTTTCAGGATTCAAATGCAGATATACTTTTATTCCATATAAAAGCCACAGGGACCATAACTGCATGCTAGAATCATGATGAAGTATCGTTATTTCCCTAAAGTATAAAAATAGAGCAGTGTCCACTGAAAATGTAGAAAAGTGCCCAACTCTCAGGCCTCAAATAGTAAACAAAGCAAGTATTCACCAACTGGTAAATACTGCCTCTTTCAGTTTGAAGGCAGATTCCTCCTCAGTCCCAGGCAAACCACCCTTCTCAGCAAAATCAGGAAGCAAAAGCTCAGCAAGCCAATAAAAGAGTGCAAGATGGGTGAGCTGCAATAATTTCACCCTCCCTGTAACCTAATCCACCTCCTTCCACTCGCCAGAGAGAATAAGCCAGACCAGTTTTCTGTCAGACATAGGAAGGAGCAATGCTACATCACAGTGCTAAAGAATGTAGTGGTTAGGCATGCCTTGAAGTTAATGCAGGTTAAAATGTGTCAAACACGTGACTTCAATATTTGTTACTAAAATAAATGCAATTACAATACTTCATAGAGGATAAAAATTTAATCCCTTCACCATTTCTGACACTATGATAATTTTATGAGTATAAATAATGCCAACTATACAAACAGCTGAACAAAGAAGGAAGATAGGCTGCTAATGAAATGCCCAAGTCTCAAATGTAGCCCATTGTAATGAACTGCCAAGAAATAATTAGCCGGCAGACATCAGAATACCTACGTCTGAAATGTAGGCCTATAAACATCTCTTTTAGCTCTCTGAAGAAATCTAGTTGTATTCAATGCTAAAGGCTTGTTCCACTATTCTTAAAATAACTGGGAAGAACTTGCAACAACCACACACTGCCAGGTGCTCTATTCCAACAAGACAGTCATTTAAGTTCCTGGGGTTGGGATTTTTTTACATTTATTTAAATTCAGTATATTGCCACAAGTTACTGTAATGAACTCTGAGAAGAGACAAAGGAAATGCTTTTACACCGCTCTCACCCAGGTTCTTTCAGCACTGCTCTGAATTAAAATCAGTGCATATTGTTACATTCAGGCAGGAGATTCTGTTCCAAGGATGCGGTGCCCTCTGTACAGGATGTGGGAAGATAATACGACTTCAGAGGAGCCGCAGCCTATATTTGTTACTAACAATCTACGATCTCAACAAAGCATTATGAAAAAAGATTGTTTCAGTAGAAATTTCATGTCAGGAATGTCCCACTGAAAGCAGAAAGATGGAAACAGTCACCAGGCATGCAGGTTTGTGGCTAAGCAGCAAATCATCCATTGCAATAACTCACGTATTCCACAATGAAAACTGCTGGGTTTAAAACTAATTATGAAAAAACAAATCAACGTTTAGTTGCTTCAGAATCCAGTCTATAGACAGCTAAGAGATCTGCTGCGCTATTTTCAGCATGGTCAGCAAAAGCCCTGTCACAGCATTATTACTTCAGGGTCTGAACTGGAGGTGCTGTAAAGCCAACTACGAGACACCAGGATCTTTCTCCAGCCTTTGTCCCCCATGGCTCCAAGAAAGGACGCCTAGTGAAACCAAGGGGGTGACACTCCTCAGCAGCACTTGAAAACCAAACAGGAAATTAAGTGGACCTATAAAACGTGCACAAAATTGCTTCCCTTCCATGCCTGCAGAGCCAACAAGCTGAGGAGGAGGAGGAAGGCAGCACCTTGCTGTGCATCACAGCCAGCCACAGGGCACAGACCTGGTCCTCTGCTGCCTTTCCCTTGGGAAATGGTGGCTACAGACAGCTGATGGCAAAGCAAAACAATATTAGTGTGAGAAAATAGGAAGAGTTCTACACTCTGTTTACATGTAATACACACCCATGAATGTACAAGTCTGCATAGGGCTGTGTTTGTTGTACATAGCTCAGAGCTCAGCCGAATCCAACACAACAGCAGAACAGCTACCAGTGTCAGCAGCTCTGCAGCAGCAAGGGTTTCCTACCACACGTTTCCCAATGCTGGCACAGGTGCCCAGATGGCAGATTTAAGCCTGCTGATAAAAACTGTGTTTCTTCTTTATTTCACATTATTTCCTTCAACGTTTTCATGACTCACAGCTATCCTAGTTATGTTCTATTAACAGAGATATTTGCTGCTACTGGTTGTACCTTCTTATTTCCCTATTCATTTGATACCCAGGGGGTGTCATCTGGTTTGCAGTGCCACAACCCAGTCCCCTCCAAGCTCTTCCGTGGCTTTATCCTGAGGGAGCAGACGAGACCCCCCTGCCCTGCTGAGCCCACACGCCGCTCAAGTCACGACGAGCCAGCACTCAAACACCACACACAGCCATCCCCTCTCCAAAACCTGCAGGGTCAGCAGCTGCAGGTGTCCCACTGTCAGCCTGGAAAGGAGCCCCAGCCTTCACAATACGCTGCCATCTCAATGCTCCCTGGGCCTGGCACACACTGGGAAGCAGAGAGGCAATCCGGGGCTGCCCAGGCCTTTCACAGACACTGCACTGAGGAGGCCCAGCTTAACCCGCAGGGATTCCCTGGCACGCTCTTTGTCCCTCCTCCACGCCACAGATCTCCATCTCTCCCCTCCATGTTGAACAGCTCCCCCATAGGCACGAGCCTGTCTTTCCGCAAAAAAAGACAGCGTCTATCTAGCCCTCTCCTCCCAGTGCTGCTTGCAACATCCTATTACCCCTGCTTCTGCCCTGATTTCTGGACACATGCATTCCTCTTTCTCCTTGCTCCCTTTTCTCTCATGGATGCCCACCACACAGCTCCTCTGCACCCTTTTTTCCACTTGAGGAACCTGTACCCGATTGCTGACTCCCACGGAATGCAATTCTTGCAGCCTCTTAGGTTTCCCTGTGCTGAGTAATGCTCTGAGTATCTACATGCACTCTCCAAGCATCTGCCTACTAAAAGGGTCACTCACTTCTTTCCTGCTAGATGGGCATGGCTTCACTGCCATAGGAAAGGCAACTTCTCCCTCGAACCTGTGCCACGTTGCTCACTGGCACATCCCAGAATCATCTCTTGTCCTTGACTTTATCATCAGCTGAACATTTAAAGCTGAACATATGCAGGATGAACATGGCACTGCTGCCTGATGGTGACCATACAACCTCCCACCCCATAGAACTCCCCCTTGTTCAGCTCCCGCAGGTTCTTTCAGGCATCCATCCTTCAGCCTTGCACCTGCACCGAGGCACCTCTCACTCACCTCTGCTTATCAGCTTCAACCCACTCTAGGCACAGAAGCTGTCTGGTCTCTGCAAATAAAGAGCTGCAAGTAGCCAGAAGACTCTTGCCTGTCTCAAAGGTCAGTTCACTGAATGCTACAGCAGTGTAACTCATCAGCTTTCCATCCTCTGCTTCTGGGGTAGAAAAAATAATCTATGTGGGAGCTTTTAAAATGGTTTTAAACCCTAAACTAGGATCTTCAGAAGAGTTACAAACATGTGCTACTCCAATTCTCAAGGATTTATTTTGAAGCATTTGAGTTCCCCTAGCCTACAAACCAGGTAAACTTTAGTTTACTTAAAGCTTGTCTAAACCTGTAAGCTGCACTTGCTTAAAATTAAAGCTGCAAAAAATTTAATTAACCTGAAGCCATGTAAGTTCACACATGCACACATCTCTTTCAGTTTGCACCTACAAAGCTGAGTTCATACACAACTGCACTCATTCCTAGGTGGCAAATTAACCAACAGGTACCTCACATGGCCTTGCAAGGCAGGACTGGCTGCTCCCACCTGCATCATGTTTGCCAGCTCTGGGGCTGCCACCATCAGGCCAGCCCAGCTCCACAGCAGCAGCACAGAGCTCCAGGGCAGCACTGCAGAACCTGTAGCATGGGGCACGCCGACACCATCCACTCCAGCCACTGCCTCCTTCCCTGCCAGGCAGCCTCTGCAGCCGTGATGAATGAACAAGTGAGTCTATCAGAATACTTCATCTAAAACCTGTTCATGAATGGAAATTATGAACAGCAAGCATCTGACCAGTATTTAATACCCACAACTTTAGCGTTCAGTTCTCTGTGCCCTCAGAACAGGGAACAAAGTGTGCAGCCAGTTTGCTGCCTCGCCATCCTACTTCTACAGGCAACCAGGGGGACAAGACCCAAAAACTTCAGAACTTTTCTTCTCACCAGAAACCTCAGCCATTTTCTTCTCAAGTAACATACCTGCTTTGCAGGCACAGCATCATCGATAAGCATTTTGATATCTATTTCAGAAGTTTTTGTATTGTCATGGTTTTCTTTTGAAAATGCAGCAGAGGGCACATGACCCATCCTAGTACAAAGTACTGAAGCCACAGCCACACAGGCCACTGAGTTTAGCACCATATTCAGACAACTTACAGAACACTTGCAAGGATTCATTATTCATAGCATTTATATTCCAAACATCGCAGGGAACTGCACAGTTACACCACAACTAACTTAATAAAAGAGTCAAAACAAGAAAAGGCTGTCCTTGATTAAATCAAGATCAGATTTCAGAAAAGCTGCACTGAACTTCTAACTTTCCAAAAATCATAACACCAGAGAATTATATTTAAGATGTATGTAGACAGTTCTAAAGCAATACTCACTGAGGTAACCACGCTGTTGACATTCACCTGTAGGCTGCAGCATGTTTTCAGTATCTAACAATTCACTGAATTATGCTTCTGTAAAAGTCTCACCCTATGTTACCCACAATTTCTGAGGGGTCCTTCTGTCTGAGGGGTCCTTCCAGGAGACATTGTTTAAGAGCACTACAGAATTGATCAGTCTGGATATTCATTCCTGTGAATCACATCATGTGTAAACATTCCAGTGGGAGAGCAGATGTCTGCATTAAGAGACTGAAAATGTCCTTTCCTGATTATTAACACAGTTTGATTTCAATTTTCAAGGTGAACTATATGCTGCTTTGCCACTCCTTTGCTCAGAAGCTGAACTAATCCAGACAAAACTGCAACTCGTCTGAGTTGGATAAATCCCAGAAGAATACAACGCACTCAAGCTATCTCCTGATCCCACACTGGACCTCACCACAAAGCTACTGCTACTTAAAGTACTCAGCAGTAACTAACAATTTCACTAAAGTGACAAGAATCACTGTGAAGTGACAAATAACAATTATTAGTTCTGCACTGCAAACACTTACCCATTACAAGTATTTTCACCCTGAGCAGCTGGAGCTACTCACCAACAGCATCCCAGTACATACACGGGTGACTAAGTGTTCGCAGAGGGGTTCCTACACACAGAACCATGGTACACATGATCTAAACTTTGTTTTTCAATTAAGTTACAAGTTTCACCAACTTGATGGTACAAACCATGGTGATACAAGAACCCTCATTCCCAACCCCTCCAAGAGAAGTAAGCTAGCAAGAAGAAGATGCAGTCCATGCAGATGCGTTCCATGAGAGCTAAATGGGGACTGCGTAAACTCACTGGTACTAAACAAAACAAAGTGTTTTGTGTTTCATTTTTATTCTTAGCCTTAGAGCTCAGGACCACTACCATTCATGCTATTAACTGAAAACTGACTGCTCAGTACATTCAGGAATGGATCTACAGGGTAATCAGACACCTGCCTTCTACTCGGAAGTAATCAATAAGAGATAGGCGTCTGGATATCTTCATGGATCACAGACTTAATTATATAGGCTACCAAATCTTAACAGTCAGCATTTTGGCATTTTTTGCATGATAAAATGATGTTCAAGATTAATTTTTGACTGAAAATTCACTATAAACTGCATTTAGACAAACCTTTGTCCAGTGTAATTAAACACACACAAACCACCAGCATTTCCAAATGTTTTATTTATTCAGCAAGCTATCTCCCAACAACTGATAGATTATATTCAAAATATCCTTTCCCAGGGATATTTCTAGCATTTTAAAACTGTATCTATCATTCCCATTTCACTCACTTGTTGAATGGAAGAGGCAAATACACTTTTCCCTCAGCTGCCATTTCATTTCTCAACTTTTTAGGAGTCAGTGATTGAACTATACCACTGGAATCAAGCATAATGAAGGTGATGCTGCAGAGCAGGCTCCTGGAGCCAAAAGCTGGCTTAGCTCTTCAGCAAACAGTGGTTCCAGGTGTGCAGCTTCTGATTACTGCCAGTGAGTAACTTGACTGTCTTTTAAATATCAACTAATTCACTTAGTTTATATGACCACTAATAGCAACTCTATGCCCCCATCATTAATCATGCCAAAATGCTTAATACATTAAAAAAAAAAAATCAAACCATGAAGAAAATAGACCAACCTTTTATACACCCTTAATGAAAGGAATTTTGTCACACTTTGTCAAAGCGTGGATAAAAGGTTTCTGTGGCACAGTCTGACTCCTGCAAGATTAGTTCAGAATTATATTTGGCCGTTTCTTCAGACAGTCCCATCACAGCAGAAGGAGCTGCAGCTCTCACCAAGGCCTGGGTGGTCTCACAGATGCCTCACCCACAGCAACCAACTTCCACAGAAGCAGTGCATGGACCACAGAGCGATCACTGACCTTGCACTGAAGCTCAAAGCATCTGAACCGAGCAGGGTGCGGGAGATGGGAGCTCTGAGCGGATGATGCCAAGCACCAACGAGCACAGCTCTCTTTGGCAGGGCATCCTGCGTGCTCTTCTCAAGAAACCACTGCCTGCACACCCTTAGCAACAAACTGGTCCTGCCAGAGGATGTCCAGCCCTGAAGTGGAAGCCTCGAGTCTCAATTTCAGATTGCCTCCAGACACTGAATTCACACAGGATCCAGAATCCCCTTGCAGAATTCTCCCCCCGGCTTAATAAGCAGCCAAGCCTCTCGAGTACTTTCCTCCACTGAATGAGCAATAAAACTAACATGTGGTTGTGGAAGAAGGAGTTGTCACCATTTTTCAGAGCAGATTAAAAAACAAGACTAAAATTCCATCCACAAAAAATATTAAATAAATGTTAAAGCTTTTCAGTTTAGAGGCCTTGAAAGAGGTACCACTTGTGGTACCGAGTAACTGCCTTTCCAGTCTGTATTTTAATGTAGCAGTGGTTCTGAAGAGGAAGGGAGAAGGCACACAGGAATATTTCCACTGAATTCACAAAGACTACTCCGGGTATTTTCAAGAAGGTCGTCAGGCAAACACAGGAGAACAAAATGCCCATCCTATTATCCAGCACACTTTGCTCACAAACTAATTCTTGTTTGTCCAAAAGATGCTTGTGGTAGATACTTACAAGGCAACCTCGTTCGTACTAAGAAAAAGTTCCAACAGTTTGTATTGCTGACCACTATAAAAACAGTTATAATTCACTGCTTTGTAGGCAAAGTCACAAACTGTAATTCCTACTGTCCAGTGCAGTCCAACTTTTTCACCCACAGGGGTCCCAACAACCTTATAATGGCACTTAGGAATTTCTGACGAAGAAATAGAGACCGTCTGCATGCCTGTGAGGCCATCCATCAGAAAGGACAGCCATCGATCACGGACCTGGACATTTAACCACAAACTTCCTCTCAGGAGGAGATACAAATATGCCTCATTTAATAAACAAGTTCTCCCCAGGAACAAGATTTTCTTCCCAAACTTGAAGTACCTGACAATGGGCAAGTGATGGCACTCCCAGCCAGCTCCAGGGAAAAGCTAAGCAGGACTCACTGCTGCGGAGAAACACAGGTACACCCCCAGAAACCCCCGGACACATCCCCTGCCCTGGAACAGCCAGCGCTGCCCACGCAGGCTGTCTGTGGGTTAGGGCTGGGGAGGGACAACAGCTCACTGCACACAAGCAATAAAGACAATGCCCCTCACTGGGTGCAGGTCTCACCAGCTACAGCCACCCCATCCCCAGCCCTGCAGCAGCACCCGGCCTCCCCTCCCTTGGACAGGTACAATGTCACCGCAACAAGCAATTAGAAAGAAGCAACAAGGAAAATATTTAGGAAGTTTTGAATGGTTTTTTCCACTGTCTTAATGATTAAACATTCAACAACACAAAACACTTGGCAGCTTACTGAAAGCCTGTTGATGGCACAGCAGCCGATAACAAGCATCCTACTTGATGAAAGATAATCCTTTTTCCATTAAATCAAGAAAGCATTAAAACTGAGATACTGGCTACCTCCATTCAGAACAAAACAAAACAAACCCTTGAAATTCCCAAAGATCTAATGGAACACCACAAAACATCCCACCACTTACAGATTTTTTAGATTTAGGGGATTCTTCTCGCTGGCTCGAAAGCACCAATTTGTGCTGGCCATTTGCTCAGGCTCTTTCTGTGTGACAGTGCACTCACTGCTTTTTCACCTATTCAATTTACCTTTTGAATCACCTGCTGATAGCTTTGTAACACACAGTCCAGCATTCCACCTGGACTGCTCCAGAGGGAAGCCAGGAAGCTACCTCCCTGTCCTCATCGCCAGTTTAAAAATAAAGAGTTCCCTATTTATATAGGAGGCTTTGTAATATTAGATATTAGAAAGGCTTGTACCAAAAATCCAAATTTGGATCCTGATCTGAATTTTGCAGCTCTGGCCCTTCTCCAAATACTTCTGTTTGGCAAGCGGCTGAGGAGAGTAACAAGAGAAGGCAACATACATAAGTTATGGGATCTGTATAAAAACATTAAGCTCAACCCCTGCTCTCAAAACTACACACACACACACACAGAAAAAGACTAACAAAACCACCCCAAGCTCCAATTAATTAAAAGATTCATCAGTGCTTCAGTGTAAGTCTGATCACCCCAACCTGAGCAGTACTGTCATCTCACCCAATTATACAATTTTTTCTGATTAATTTATACAGTACCCAGAAAATTTTAGGGGGGGTTTCCAAGTGCTCTTTTCAGGTAGAGATTTGGATTCCTACTTGCCAAGAGCATACAGACACATGTAAATCACACAGAACTCTCCCAAATGGCAAGCAACCCAGCTACCGAGGCCTGGGATGACAATCCTGCAATTCTGTGCTTATTAAGGACTCATTAGAACTGCTGCTCTGAATCACAAAGTCACACCATCTGACTTGCTTCAACGAAGAATCTCCTGCAGTGGAAAGTAAAATGTTTATGAAACAAGGAATTGCGTATGTTTGATGCTGTGACGTCAACAATTTCATGCACTCCAATGCATTCTAAATGAACAGCAGTAAAACTTATCCAAACCTTTTATTACTTGAATAGTGCTTTCCCCCCCATATAGTTTTTAGATGCTATTGTTTCAAGAAACAAAGACAAACAAAACCCACAAACAAGAGTGAAAAATCCACTCTTCCTAAAAGCAGGTTTATAAAGACCTTCTTTCTGCAAAGCTATTCCAACTTGGAGCCAGGATATTCAATAAAACCTCAGCTCCATTCTCCAAAGGTTACATAAAGGTCACCATTCATTTTACTCAGGTTTATTTTCTAACCTTGTAAAAACGCCTGCAGACCAAATTGGCTTCCACACCTGCTGACCTAGAAACTCCACCACTGTGGTGGCCGTGCCCCGTTTTGGAAAGTTGTTTCTCCTCCCACACCGCCCTGGCAGCGATTGCTGCGCTGCTGACCTGCCCTCTCCCAGCAGCCGGAGGCTTTCCCAACAGCCCCGGGATGCGCCGCAGCGGGGAACAGCAAAAGCATTTGAATGCTGCTTTGGTGAGAAGGAATTCTTCCGGAGGGCTTCCCCGCAAAAGAAGAGTTTCCTGTATACAGGAATGTGTAGTAACAGCTAATGGGTGTACCTGGCCCTTGTTTAGAGGAGTGGAGAGTCTGCGAACAACCCACAGAGGCCATCTCCAGGAGAAGTCGTCGAGTTGAGAAAGTGACAAATGGTGTAGGATTTATTCTGCCCAATTCATGAGTTCTGCACCACAGACAGTTACACCCCGGTTTAAAATTTGTTTGCAGTCAGAGAATTAGGCACATGAAGTGATCAGATGGGCTGTTTTATGGAAACATCTTTCCTAAGAGCTGGCCCTCACCTCAGAATTCCATTTTTTTCCTCCACAATAACTACATGGGAACTTGTACAGAACCAGGTGGAATGAAATGAAACAAATTCCACTTTCTGTTCCTATCCATTTGGGGAAGCAGAGTGTGAAGGAGAACAACAAGCTGCTAAATGCTTTGCCCAAGGAGAGGTGACCTTCCCCGAAATCACTATGAACTACTCTAAAATATGGTTCACAGTTCCATTTTTTCCTATGTATTTGACTGCTTATACACCGTACACCTGTCAATGATAATTATTTGATTTTCCTCACAGAAATCAGTAATCTGTAATTGAAGAATTATAACGTGTTTCCCACCTCCAACAATGAATTAACCAGGGTGAAGGAAGGATGGCCGCTGCATTTTGGGCTGAGGGCACAGAATAACCACAAGTACTCTGTAATCAGAGGAAATTTTGAGTTCTCTCAATTTTGACAGGCTACTTAACAAAATACTGAAGGTTATGTTGGGTTTTTTTCCCCTTATTTCCTGTCTCCCTCTCCCAAGCTACAAGAAAGAGAAAAAATGCAGATGGATTGGTTTACATGTTAATCCAACTTGAGAAATATTTGTTTAAAAAAAATACATACAGAAATTTCAACTGCAGAAGAAAACTACCAGAAAGGTGTATCTACCCGCATTTGCTAAAAGCCTGAAACACATACCCCTCAAGCTTTCCTCTTCATTGCCAGGCATTTTATTAAAAAGATCAAGACTGTCAATCATTTTTTCTGCTGACCTAACGATACAAACAAGTAGCAATTCCTAGTATGAAAAACCTCAATGGCATTTCCCAAGTTGCAGAACATTTGCTCTGCCAACAGCTAAATGACGATCCACGCTTGCTGACAATGCCTAATGAAGGGTGATGGATGCAACTGCAGGAGGGAGCAGGAATGTTTTAAGTCATAAGAAAGAATGGAGCCTTCCAAAGATTAAAAAACACTGGTGTTACAATTAGCTAATCTGGTTTTCTAGCACAATACCAAGAGCCCAAAACTAACAAGGGCACAATTCACCTCCTACTCCTTCTTCAACATGAGACAAACTGGGCCTTAGGACATACAATTTCGGCATTGCCCGCTCGTGGTTTTCCAATACAACTTCTAGCTAGAAGAGTGATTTGAGGACAAAAATTATGGGTCTGAAACCCACACCCACATCCAGCTGAAATGGCTGCAAACGCAGTGCTTTGTGTTTGCCACTCCACACTGCCTGGTCCTCAGCTTGGTTTACACACGAGACACTGGGGCGGGGAAGGACAGAAATTAATCTCTCGAGCAGAATTGCTATATTCAAATCCTAACAGATGCCTTTAGGACAAAAAGAGCTGAGATGCAGGCAAGGTGAAAGAAGCCAGGGCCAAGCCACGCACAGATGCAAGCACCAGATTACTATTTACAACAGTAAACAAGTGCTCATTGCAGAATCATCACCAGTTATTCGCAACAGTGAACAAGAAAACAAACCTGTCTGTTCCTTCAGTGTTCACAGCTACTGGATTTTGGATTAATACAGTGAGCAGAGGGATTAAATTGACTAAAACTGTTGGTCTTTTTCTTTTATGCCAGTGATGACAGACCCTCAGCTGACACCATCCTCCCTTGGCCATCTCCGCATTTCAATCCTCGTGCCACGCTGCTTTTACATCCGTACTTTGCTGGCTGTCTTCAGCTGTAAGATATTCCTTGGCAAACCAATGTGATACTGAGTAGACTCTGTCTTCACCACCATATGTTTGGGTACAGAAACATCATATACAAATAACACACATTTGGTAATACAGTACCCTCACCCAAAGAAATAATTGAAACCCCATTAGTCTATATGCTCAGACAGCTGACTAGGGAGGTTTTCCCGCCTCGGGCTCCAACGTCTGGACAAAAAGCTATTAATAAATATGAAAGCTTTAACGAATCTAAAGAGAAATAAAAACAGGCAGATTAAGGCCCAGTGTCCAGCGAAGACCAGGGCAATTTACAAACCCGCCCATGCCGACACTAATCAGCCAGGCTGGGCTCCCAAAGACGTGTTCTCTCTGTCTAGACTTCTAATCCGTCAATGGGAAAAGACATCCAGTATTATTTCTGCCCGCTTCACCCACACCGTAAGAACACATCCAACCGCCTCAGCAACTCACACACGCAGCACAAAACAAAACCAGACACCACTTTGCTGCATGTATTCCAGTGGGGCAGGCTGGACACAAACACAGATAGACAGCAATGAGCTTCAATTACTGTAACCAAATAGCAGTTAAATACCTGTATGTGATGCTGTAATGCAAATAAATACTTCCTGATTTGTTTTTAAGCACAGCTAAGTCACTCTTTTATCTTCCCTTCCTCAGCTCAAACTAGTTGTCACTTTATATGCCAAAAAACACCCCAACCAAAAAAAAAACCCCAAACCCAACAGACTGGACACCTAAAAAGCATATTTTTAAGTCTTCAGTACCCCTACTGACCATGCCTGCAAATGTAACCAGCAGGACTCAACCTATTGTTTCAATACAAGGGACTCCACATGTACGCAATTACTTAATATGTTTTTGTCAAACTACATTTTAATTTAATAAACAGAATAAACTAAGTATGAGTTGAGATAATGAATAGCTCATTGTCCCACTCACAGCCTGCATCACTCTCTATATTTATATTTGTCTGTAAAGTAGAGGGACAAGCACAGACTTGTTTGTGATCCTCAAGTCCAGTATTTCAGTAGCTGCTATATTTTGCTATACTACTATTTTCATTGACAATACAATTTGAAGACTGAATCCTTTGAAAAACCAACCAAACAAAAAACCCTGTAACAAACACAACCAACTAAGCCCTTCCATCCACTATGCACAAACACGTGTAGGAAAAAAGGAGGTAGGGGGAAAACAGAGAAGAGTACTGATCTAGATGCGTTAAACCCATTGGAAAGCAAAGGGGGAACTGAACGCACCAACCTGCCAGCACATGCAACTGGCACGGCAGGGGAAGAGGGGAGGAAGAGGAGGGAAGGGCAAAAGAGGAAGCTCTGCTCTGCACATTACACCTCGTTCTGTTAACAGCAGTGTATTGGCATTTTCACAACCGGCCTTCCACAACCTCTCCCGCTGTTTATCCATCACCAGCACCCACTGAACAGAGAGCAGACCCCAGACAGAAGGAGATCTTTCACTGTTCTCTGGGGCGCAGTGTGTACAACAGCCCCAGCAGTGCTCTTCATCCTGGCTGCTCCAGAACAACCACCACATCGCCAGGAGATGCAAATTAACATTAAACTCAAATGAAGACTGCTTGATCACAACAGAGAAACATAAGATTTGAAGACATCAGAAGAAAAGGTTTTCTTATAAAAAATAACCTCATCTTCAAATACTGCATTTCAAGAGCACAGCCTGCAGGGAATGGATGCTGCCTGAGAGCAGCAGGGAAGTTGAAGCCCGGTGCAGGAAGCAGGTAGCCAGGAGGAACACTCTGTGAAGGTGAGGAATGCCTGTGAAAGTATCAGGAGACAGGGCTGCAAGGTGCTGGCAAAACCTCTGCTGGTCACAGGCACTTGGCACCAGCTGAGCCACTCACCCCAGGCAAAACGCTGCATTCCTTTGTACCAAACGTGGGCTTGGGCTATTCAGCAAGTTCACCTGAATCAAACAAGCAGCTTTCATTTCAGAAGCTAACATATGTGCTCTTTTCCCTTGAAAAGAAAACCCATAATAAAAGCAGAGGTTTTACTTAGTAGCCATTTTGTCTTCAACTTGGACATGATACCTAATCTGAATGCAATGTAAACATGCTCTCCGAGGCTCATTTCCAAAACAGCACGTTCATGAAAAGAGAAGGAAACATGAAAATGCCATCACTAAATACCATAATAAATTGGGAGGCTGTGAAGATTTCATGATCCAAAAAGACAGAAAATTATGCAGTTCGTATTCCTTCTCTAGGTCACATTGCAGAGAAAACCAAAACAAAAGGTAGCAAGTGTGGATTAAGGAGAATGAACTATTATTACTGTTTAAATAAATAAAAACAAATCAACCACCATCCCAATAATAAATGCAATTTAAGTATGCCATACAGTAAAGGAATCTGAAGATAAAATTATATTTAGATTCTCTTTATTTTCTAGTGACATCCATTCAAACCATACAGTCTAACTGTAATATGACGTAATATGCAAGACAGATCAGTATGTTTTTCTGGGGATGAGTGTATGTATAAAATACACATGGCGTGTGTGTATATAAAGGAAAACATGATATGAGTAACCTGTATTTATAACTCCCAACTTTCACTACTCTTTATCAGTGCCCTCAGCCAAAAGCAGCTTTTAAAAACATACATAAAATACAAATGCTGCAGGTGACAGCCTCTTGCAGATATTAAAACAAAAAAACAACAAAGCGCTTTATTTGCAGCAAGCTAAACTAGTTTCACCTCGTTCTCCCAATACACATAAAATAAAATTCTTAATTAAAATGCTGGTTTACTAGGAATTTGAATTTTCAGAGAAAAAAAAATCAGCAAAAAAACCGCTGGATTCCTATGCAGAAACTCGAAAACCATCGTAAGCTCCATCCAAAACTGCATTTGAACTGCCTGACTGGGACTTCAGAAGAACACAGGTTTACAGGAGGCTGGACAATCGCACCCTTCCTGCCCGGCTCCGCAACCCCCGCTGCACCGGCGCCGTACTGGGGGCTCATGTGCGCGCTACACACACGGCCGGGAGCGCCGCGGGCCGCGGAAGATGCGCCCGGTTCCAGCGCCTGCGGCAGGTGACCCGTGCCCACCGCCCCACCGCAGCCGGGCAGCGCCGCCGACCGCCCGCACACGGGGCTGATCCTACCCGGGCGGCATCACCCGCGGGCACGGCCCGGCCGCGACGCCCGCC
>VZRQ01002448.1:538642-569492 GCA_013397975.1 Machaerirhynchus nigripectus
GCCACGACTGGGGCCTGGGGCGGCGAGCGCAGCCGGAGCCGGGGGGCGGTCCCTCCGTCAGCCCCGGGACCCCCGCCGCGGTGGGTAGGGGGTGGACTGCGCCCGGAGCGGCGCAAATAACACGTGTGCGTGTGCCTGCCTGTGTGCGTGTGTCCCCGTGTGTCACAGCGCACACAGCCGTGCGGCACACGCTGCTGCCCCGCTGTCCGGGCGCGCCGCAGACACGTGAAGGCGCTGCGGCGGCAGCAGCATTACATCAGCTGCGGCACCGCGGCCGGGTGCGCCCCGCAGCCCCCGCGCCCGGCCCGCCCCTCCGCCGCGGCTCGTAACAAAATAACAAGTGCCGCCGTGCTCACATGGCCCTGAGGAAGTCAGACACCGGCACGGGCGGCGGTAGGCCGGGCCATCGCTTGCCCTCGGGCTTCCTGTGTGTCCCCTAGAAAAAAGTGGGGCCGGGCTGCCATTAGTCCCACCGGCCTTTACCCACAACCTTTATGTGAACAACGTTTTCCCAAAATTTAAATTGTTCTGCTCCTTTGGATCGTGGTTTTTCATGTAAAAAGCCGGAGGAACTGCACAGGCCGGGATAGGGGACAGGTAAATACCTAAATTCAGGGACTGTGATACAAGGTGACCATTATTAAAGTCATTAGTAGGAGCTGGACTCGATGACCCATGTGGATCCCTTCCAACTCTGGATATTCCATGGTTATTGTTTCTCTTCCAACTAGGGTTATGGTAACAAAGACTGCTCAAGCTGCCCCCCTGTTGCCCCTCTTTTCCCAGCCACTCCAATTCTGGTCTGTTCCCACTGGAATTCACAACTTGGACACTCAGCTCACTTGGCAGGGGCATGGACATGCAGGTACCCCCTCTGACACAAGGATGGAGTGACTCCCTAGCCTGTACAGATCACAGAAAATGTGGGCTTAAGGTGACTAATAATGTAAATATACACGTGGAGACACAGCATTGCTAAATTTAGGAGATGAATATTTTGTCATCAACGAAACCAAAGGCCTTTCAAAAATAAATATTTGCTTACGTCTCCACTGCTCTAAAATCAGAGCATTAATGGCTATGAAAATGATGATGTTACCCTTACAAAACCTCTCATCAGAACAAAAAAAACTTAGCTTTCTTGTTCCTGCCTCTTATTAAAAACATCTTTTAATGTTAATTGAAAATTTCTGAAGGTCATCCAAAAAATAAGGAAGGAAAAAAATACAAGTAAAAATTGTAATCAGAAGTCAACAGAAAAGTAATCAATTTTAAATCCCTAACTGCTAGGCTTTTTGCAAGAAAACTACATCAGTATGCAGGTAAACTGGCACAGGAAGACAAGGCTGAATGTCCTTGGTGGTATTTTCTAGTTTTGTGGCAATTTCCACTTAATAGCAACTGTATCAACACAGCCAGGGTTGCTTCTGTTGAGATCTTTTGTTGGACTCTGTCACATCTGCCTGGTCAGAACTTAACCCACAGGGATCCAAGCCATAAAATCATTCTGGCCAGTGCCTATCTATTAGCCCCAGATTGAAATCGATGGCCCTACGCCTCAGAATAAAGTTCAACAGATGTGCATCATGTTTGCAGGATCACAGACTATTACAATAAATTGTAAAATATACACATAATTTCAGTGTTGCTTTCAGTCTAAACAGCAGCTGGAAGACAAGTTTATTATTTAGTTCCTCATGAATTTAGTTCCCAGACATGTCCTTGTAATCATATTTATTTACAGCTGTATGGGCATCATACGACAAAAAAAAATTGAGTCACTTCTCTTCTGCAAAATCTGCAATCCCATGCCAGGCCAGCACCCCAGGGCTACCAGTGCCACCCTGAAATCACACCAGGTGTTCTAGGGCACAACAGGATCAAACTGGCACAGAGATTAAACAAGTGAGCCAGACTCCCAGGTTGCATTTCTGTGGTCAGAGGTCCATGGGCTTCAAAAGCTGTGCTTATGCTCCCATATCTCACCATCAATCAACTGTTCTATAAAAAAACCCCTCTTTTTTCTCCTGTGCCTTTTGGTGTGAAGCCTTCCAACTGTAAGACTGTTATTGCTGGGTTTGAGCATCAGGCCCAAAATAAAATTTCACAAAGGCCCAAAATGAGATCGAGGTCCTATTTTGTATAAAGAAGAGATTTCCTTCTCAAGCCTAGCAGTAAAGAAAAATGCAACATTTTTTCACAGTGTGATACTTGGAAGAAATGGGGCTGTGTTGTGTATAAGTACAGCAGAGAAGCTCACACTCTGCTTTCCACGAGCCTTTTCCTGTTAGGAGTAATTCTCCCTCGGTGTTTTCCTGGTGTTGGCACAGGTTTGTTACGTGCCTGTTTCCACACTGAGCCGGGAGTCTTGCCCTTTGCACAGTAGTGGTCTCATCAGTGGGGGCCATTTTGGCTGCCTCCCACACGTCTTTGGTACAGTCTCTGCACCTGTGCAAAATGGGCAAAAATGGTGGCAACTCATACACAGTTTTTGTGGCCGTGTGTAACTGCAGCAAAGAACAAATAGATCCAGAATTACTGTGGCGAAAACGAGCTCATGCTGACAGAGTTAACTTGAAGATACTGAAGGGAATTATTTAATAGCTATGAGATGAACAGCTATGAAATGGACTGACTGGACATCTCCAGGGATTATCCACCAAGGACCACTACAACCACCTCCTGGAGTTTTTGTACCTAATGGTTCTGAAAACCTTCATTTGATGCAGAGATTTAGCTCCTGGTCAGCACTGTATAAGAAACACACCAAAAGTAATACAAAGGAGTTAATTTTAAGTCCCATTACTGTAAAGAAAGACATGTGTGAATGTTTAAGCATGTCAGAAATCAGACTAGTGTTGGCAGGACCAGGACCTTTCCTGTTCTTTCCCATTTTCCAAATATCTGCCCTTACTGAAGAGCACAGCAGCTGAACTGTGAGTAGGTGGTGGCTTCCTCTCTCCTGCAGCCAGATTTTACTTGTCTAGAAACTGATGTTGCTGTACTAGTGCTAAAATTTCTGTCTTTTCTAAGCCTAAAACACTGGAAGTCTCCTGTGCCGGACAGACATATCCATTCAAGGATGATCTTCAAAAGAAAATGGAAGAGCCGTTTTGGAGAAAGAAAGAGCCGGCTGTCTGCACGAGGACAATCTCCACTGTGCAGTCCTGTGACAGGTGAGAGTCAACTCACCTGTCACTTGCCAGATTAGTTCCAAAAGCTCTGTCTATTTTCCCTCCATTTCTGGAGCTTGGGATCTAACGCAAGCCCTGTCTGTGCGGAGAAGTTGTGCTTAAGTACTGTCTAACCAATTTTCCAGGATTTTCTCTACTGTGCTTTAGCGTGGCTTTGTTTTGTTTATTTCCATTACGAATTGTGTCTGACAGTTGGGGAATACAGCGTCTCTCACTTGCAGGGAGGAATGCCTCGCTGCCCTTTCTCCAGCTCGCAGCCAGCACCGAGGGGAAGGCGCTTTTCCTGCTCTCCTGTCAATAGAGAGGGATCTGCTGCCTGCTGCATGCTCAGAGGCTAACCTGAGGTATGAGCCAGATGAATTATGAAATCCCACTATCTCTATCCTCAAGACAAACATGAAGCACATTCTGTGAGGATAATTGACTTTAAAGGCTTGCTAAAAAAAGACACTTCCCAAAAGCTTTAAACGCCAGTTCAGTGAACTCCATTTTGATGCCTTTTTGCAACTCTCCTTCCCTAGGGATGTCTGTCTCTGTGTATCCTGAGCTATGCCCAAGACATTTCGCTCTGGGTCTGTTTGTTTTGTTATCTCCATTCATGTGTAGTATCTGTAAAATCAAAGTGCAATAACTAATAATTCACCTAAAAATTTTAATGAAAACTTCAGCTTTTATGGTTTCAGTTATTAAAAAAAGGGAAAAAAAAGGCCAGTTTGCCCAGCTCCAAATTCACATCATCCCAGCTGACAGAAGAAACTGGTCTGCGTTCAAACCGGGCAGTGAAAAGGGGGCTATTTTAATTACAATGAAAGCCTGCTTAACCAGAAATTTTCTAAGCTTTGCTGGGTCTTGCAGCATCTGTTTGGAGTGGGAAGGAGCATTGTGTGGTGCACAGTATGGCCACTTGGCAAATAACAGGAAATGTTAAAAACATGCCGGGGAAGTCTGAGATAGGCCCGTGACCACGAGTCCTTCTCCAGCAAAGAAGGAGCACTGACCACCCCTCTGCCTAGTGATGGAAATGGGCTTTAGACCTCCACAGGGCAGCTTTAGGGCGCTAGTGAAAGGGATATGAGGCATTTCTCTGTGCGGATGTGGACGATCACAAGGCGCAAGACAGCAAGGCCCAGGCTCCCAGCCTGGCTATGGCTGGCTTGCCATGGCTGGTCAGATGAGGGTGTGGCATTTTGCTGGGGTAAGACACAGATCACTTGCATTCTGTAAGTTATGATGACCAGATTAAACTCCCAAGGTCTACCCATGTTCTTTGGTGATACAGATAGTTTGAAACTTCATTTCTGTAGACTGTCTTCTCTGTACAGTACAATAAATCTTTGTCTCAGTGTAATGTCAAATGGGCTCAGCTGCTGAGCTGTTAAAAATGGAGTGTGGTGTTCCTAGATTCTGCATTCTTGTCTTCTGGAAGTCAATAAGGTAGAAAAAGGTGCCAACTACTACAGCCTAAAAAAACTACTTCAAAGAGGACAGGGAGTCAGGAAAGTGGTGATTCAGACTGTCCTGTACAAGACTGATAAGTAGAAAGGAAGGGCTGTCACTGAAAGAAATACCAAAGTTTGGTACTTGGCTAAATGAGGTTTTAAACAATTTTTTTTTCCATTTTTGGGGTTGTTGAATGTTAATGCTCTGCAGGTAGAAGCTCAGGGAAAAATATTTTCACTCAGACCCCTATGCAGATGCCTAATCTTGTCAGTTGTCTTGTGCTGATCCAGAGACTCAGTTTTGGGGAGATTTTGATTGAATAATGGCCAAGGAGGGAGAAATCTATGCCTTCAGCAGCATAGAAAAGTGACATGTAAGAAAGCAATCAACACTTCAGTCTTCCTAGGATTTCTTTCCTTTTGAGATCCAGTAGTAAACTGGAAAGGTACAAGCAAAAAAAAATTCCAAAATTGCCTACATGCAGAATGGCTGGAGCACAAGGAAGGGGTCAACTACAGTTCGCATGGGCCGTGCCACCTGCACAAAATCATCACCCACATTAGCCTGACACAGTAAAGCAGTGGCTCCAGGTATCCGATGGCAGGAAATGGGAGAGCACCAAATCCCCAAACACAGAGCCAGGTGGCATGGGAACCATGAATTTTAGCTACATTGGTTCAGTATTTGAATCCCCAGATAAACTACGGATGTCCTCAATCTTACTGATGCCTGAAGGATTTCTGGAAGATTTCCAAGTCATACAGCCTCCTGAGAAATTTGTTTGCATTTTCTCCTGTATGCAAATTGCCAAGGCAGCAATCCAATACTCAAGTGCTTGTGATTATGGCATTGCCCTTTGATTCCCCATCTTGAGAGCAGGCAGCATCTTGAAAGATCAAACCCAGCCTGAGGACATATTAAGGATATTTGTTCTGAGAGAAGTTGCCCCCCAGAAATGGGGGAAAGGAAAATGCTCCCTGCACATTGTGGCTGTAGAGCAGACAGGTAAACCCACAGCACAGTAAAGCCTTCCATTTGGACCTTCTTTCAGCTCTCTCCCTGACAAGACAGTGGAGTGTTCTGTCAAAGATCAAAGCAATCACATCTCTTCTCTACTGGTTTATGCTCATCTGGTTTTAACACTTCAGTTCCTCCTGGTCAAAACTCCAGTCCTTGACCCTGCTCATCTTCTGGCTGATAGCTCAACCACTTCTGAGCACTACCTCAGGACCCTCTTTTCCACAAAGGCTTTTGCCCCAGGGGCTGCTTCATGGACTCCTCACAACTTTTCTGTCAGCAGTGCCTGCTCTCCAGCCTCAGTGGCTGCTGAAGGCATCAGTGCCGTGCCTGGGAACGGTGCTATCAGTGCCTCGTCAGGACGCAGCAGGAAACGTCTGGCCTCCGATCCACGACCATCTGCTGAGACCAGGCCTCCTCTGGCAGGAGTCCAACACAAAGTAAACAGAGTTTCACAGCCAGATTTCAAACAGCAAAATAACTCAGAAATATGGCTCGCTGCTTCTGGTTTTCAAATTCAAAACACTAAAGTCCCTAGAAGCAAAAATCCTTTATGGATCCTAAGACCTCCCAGTTGCCAAATGAATCCACTGCAGCTAACACTACAGAGAAAGTGCAGTGATGTAGCAATTTTAGTTAGTTACACCTAATTAGTTCAATTTATGCATTTGGTAATTTTTAAGATGATTTCTTTCTCAGGATCAGCGATGGAGAAAAATAAATCTGTTAAACTGCAGATTTCATCTTGAAATAGCTGTATGGGTAACAGTACAGAGAGAACAATTCTGCATCTTGCTACTGTACAATGTTTTTCATGGTATAGGAGAGAGAGAAGGACTCAATGAAGTGTGAAAGATTTTTTAAAAGAACAGCTTGCCATGTCTTTTAAAATAGGTCAAGTTTTTGGCCTAGTTTCCTTTAGAGTATCCCTTAAAGCAATGAGGTTGGAATATCCATGATAGTGCCATTGCTTTTTTTGTTTTTAGCTATGTCTATGTGTGGCTCTAGTTGTAAGGCAGAAATGTTCCAGTGTAAAACTACGATGGCAAAGACCACGTGTCTCCAGGAGTATTTGTGAGCAAGTTACACTGAACAATAAAATCTCAGCAGTGGCTGAATTTTATCCTTATGTGTAATGTTATTTTGAAACAAGTGACTGAGAAAAAACAAACTATTAAATAAGGTCGTGGCCAGTGAAGCCAAAACCTGCAGACTCAAATCCTGTCAAACCTAATCTATTAACTCTCCAAATTTCAGGAGGGTTTGCACTGTTGTTTGCTTTCCATCTTTAAACTGATTAAATCAATTGATTAACTTGATTTAAGGAGAAAGGAGAACTATAATAATGACAGGTAGACTGAAGATACACAAGATAGCACTTGTAAGAACAAACCAAGGCCACCTATGTTGAATGGAGATAAAATACAACAGCCAGCTGTCAAAACAAAAGAATCTGCATGTGTACATCTAGATTCTGGAAAAGGGCGTTCAAGATATTTAAAGAGGGAGGAAATTCTGCAAGAAATATTAATTAATATAGAATAAATACCATCTGTCTTCTTTGTACTGAGTGGTCTTGTGTGTATTTTTATGGCTGCATCTTTGCTCTATGAACATAACAGGTATAATACACATGTATGTATTATGTTACATAGACTTAATTATTCCACATAATACACATACCAGTAATTGGAGTTGGCCTTAGTGCAGCTATACGGAGTGAGGCAGGACATGAGGAGGATTTCCTCCACCACAGAGGCCTGGAAAAAGGCCAGGTACAAATCAAGAGTGATTGTGTTTGGAGACTACAAGGACAGGATTTGTCACTTTACCTGCTCTCCCCTGAGGCTGAGATGGGTGCTCACCACATCCCTCCTGCAGGCAGGTTCTTCTTAGATGCAGGTTCTTTTCCCCACTAAGCTGATCCATAAGGGATAGTGCCCTTCAGGCACAGCCCTTCAGAATGTATCTTCTTGTGGTGAAAGTCTGGATTGACCTATTGCACAGCCAATAGTAAACATCAGTTGGTTTACAGTGTTGTACAGTAATAAACACACTGAAGAGCCTGTCAATGCACACTACGGGAAAGAAGTACAGTCTGGAACAACAGGGCCTGTGCACACACTTGGAATGCAAATTTTTTGCAGGCTGTATACTTCATTATGAAAACTGTTTGTGATTCCAGTTAAGCTGTGAGTGAAGGCAATGCAAAGGCTTGACTGGTATTCATCTCATTATAGTGTGGAAAGATAAATCAGCCTTTAACAATGGAGACATCTTTAAGAATACCTTTCTTTTAATGATTATCATTATTTTGCACAGAGATTTATAGTTGTAACCACCATCATGAGTGGAACTTTTGTTTTGTACCTGATCCTACTCTACATCCTTTGCTGAGCAACCAGTGTGAGCTGTTACACACATGCCTTTGTGTGCACAGTTTGTGACATAAAAAGGCTCAAGAAGGGGAAAGAGGAACTTTCTCTTAGCAGAATATCACAAAATGCAGGAAAAGTCATCTAGAGAGCTCCTAAGGATTCTGACTTGTGAACAACTCTTTTTCACATACTACTCCCACTACTTCCTGCGAGACGAGAATATTACACACACAGGCTTGGTTTGAGTTTTCACACTGGCAGCTCCTCCCAATGCTGTTCATATATCAAAATCACTTTCACTTCATAAGAAAGCATAAATTCTTCCAACAATAATTCTAAGAATATTATTTTTGTCTGCTACACTTTAAATGATTGACAAAGATGCTGGGCAGATTTGTGCTGCACTTGATATGGAGCAGGAAAATGTTAGTGGCTCTGCAATAATTGCATTTGCAATAGCTGGCAAAGACTTATCTTGAAAAGAATCTCACTGAAAATTTTTCCTCAGCATGAATATGTGACTGCAGAATTACTCAGTATGGAGTGGTGGACTAAAACTCATTAATTTATAATCTGAATCAAGGTGGGAAAAAGTCACATTATCTATTTGCATGAATTTATAAGCTTCACACAGAGTTTCACTCACCAGCATAGAGCTCCGTGGAGCACAGACATTATATTCTCTTATCAGGGCAAAATATAAGAAATGAAAGATGGTTTATTTAGGATACTGTACAAAGATCCAGATCCTTAATGACTTCATCTGCTCTTATAAAGCACTGTGGGGTCCTGATGTCAGCAGCACATTCAGATTCCAGGTGCAAAGCAGAAGCTGTGAGTGGAATGCCTGTTCTGTGGAACATGCAGAATAATTACACTGCATGCTGCAGTAAGAGAACTGGCTCAGCTCTCTGAAGGATGGGACTTTATTCTGTTGGGCTAAAGCAATCTTCTGTGGAGTTGGAGCCAAGAACGTTGAAAAGAAAATGTTGTTCATAATCCATCTGGCTGAAATCTTACACTTATCCTATCTAAGCACTAGATGTAGCTCAGAGCCAAAATTAGGCTATCGAGAGAGGTACCAGTGAGATGGGGATGAAGCCAGAAAGCTGTTGAGAGAACCCAGTCCCTGGGCAGATAACAACATGTGAACAGGGTGAGAGAAAAAGGCTGGGGAGCAGCTCACATGTCAGATGAGCACAGCAGTGAATGAGTCAGCAGTGGTGGTTATGGTCTTCTCAGTACCTGTGGTCTTAACTGTGTTTGGGTTGGATGCTCAACCCAGCAAGAAACCCAGTATCAAATCAGTTTAGATAAGAGAATGGCATCCTTTATCAAGATGCTTTATCAATGTCTTAATTAGTTGAACAGTTCTGTATCACTACTCTTACAAATCAATACCACATACAGCCAAGAAACAGCTGTTCCCACACTATCAGGTTTCTAACATTGCTCTAACAATTCAAAAGAAAAAAGGGAAAAGGTATAAGTTTCAATACAAGAAGCACTTGATGTCTTCTGCTGTTTCTAAGTGAACCTAAGAGATGACTCATGTATTTAAATACCTTTTTAAGAAATATGTATGAAATTATGGAAATTTACATTAAAAGCTGCCACTTTACAACTGATCTGATCTGGGGATAGGAGGAAAGTGTGGAGGTTATAATTAATAAAATACTGGACTTTACTCTTTGGGATGGTGCTCAGGGTTTTTCAGCATTTTTAATCTGAGCAGTTTCTAGTGGAGTGGCTCAGTTTATAAACCAGCACACTTTGCAGCTGGATCTTTAATATCACCATGAAAAGAGTAAAAGAAATAAATTGGTAGGTCACCTTCCTAACTTGATTTTCCTGACACAAATAATTTTCTTTCCTTCATGATGCAAGGAACAAATCTCTTTCAGCAGTAAGAAGAAAGGATGTAGGGGCAGCTTTCCTTCTGCTCATTTGCTTGAACTTTGAGAATGAATTGATCACATTTTCTTCATAAAAATTTCCCATGTTGGGGCATTTCTCTGTTCACTTCTTTTCTTACTTTCTCCCCTTTCAGTTTTTCAAAAGTCCTCTCCTCAAATTCCAGAACCGAAGCTCAAAAATTCCACCCTCAGTTTTAGAACACTGCTATTTACACAATGTTGTAAGGGCCAATTAGCCAAGTGTGACATCAGCCCAGGAGTAAGGCTTGTCTCAGATACAGGCTGTGTTCTGTCCACATGCAGGAGGTAGGAGAAATACTGTTTAGTCCTTTTATTAACTTAGCAGGCACCCAACTTAGAGCTGTGCCTGTTCAGGCATCTAAAAACAGTTTGCACTGACCGTGCCCTCTGGCTTCCTGGCAGGGCTACTCCCATACCAGTAACTTGATATATTCACTCATGGTCACCATAACACCAGCCAAGCACATGGAAAGAAGAGCATCTTTAGAAAATACTTCAATGGGTTAAAAAAACCGGCAGGTCTCAGCTACCAAAGCCATGTCTGGGATTCCTCCCTCTGCAACACAGAGAGGGGGCTCGGTACCTTCTGGCTGTTTGCTGCTTGAAGAGGAAAAGGATGATTGTGCAGACGGCAAGTTTGTGCACAGAAAATCTGTTTTCAGAATTGCAGCAACTGACTAATTTGAGTTGCTTTATTCCTCTAGCACCAAGGTAAGGGAGGGGGTAAAAAGGTATCAGCTCTGCTAATGGCACACAGTTTGATTAACTAAATGTTACAGGCCCAGACTCTGCCCTCACTGTGCTGGTGCAGCTTAGAGCAGGCGATGCAGTTGCACAGCCGTGTTAGAGGACAAACACTGTCATGGCACAGTTACAGAGCTTTATTACTAGTAATTTAACTGTCAGAAAGGAAACAATATACTGCATAAATGCCTGGTAGGTGGTTAGAAAAGATTACGTTTTTAACCTTATCCACAGTGTATTTAATCTCAAATTACAGACGCAGATATAGAACACACTGGTGTTACTTTTAAACATTGCAGACCTGCATCTCTGTAAGAGAGTGGGTTTTTTTTTCTGATTTTATTTTCATTTTGAGGGATTTCTTGAATAGAAATTTCAACAATCACAGCACACAGTTGTCTGCTGCAAAAAATACTATTCTGCTTTTCAGCAATTTCCTCTCTTTCTGAAAGCATAGACAAATTAATGAAGGATAATCATAGCTTAGTCATAAAAACAATCTGTCAATATTTACATGGTGCTCTTTCATTTCTTGGTCTTTCTTTGTTTGTTTGATACTTCAGCTAAGCCCAGTAGGCATCACCAAGCCTTGGATCTAATAACTTGGGAAGATGGTATTTTAAGATGCATTTGCATCAGCAAGAGAAAATCCAAAGGGAGTGAGAAGTGTCCTCAGCATGATTCAAAATAATTGCTGAATGAGAGGTCAGGATATAAGAGGATGAAAAAAAAAATGCAAAGGAAAATAAAGTAGCCAGCCAGAATCCAAGTGGTGAGTCTGGTGAGTCGAGCTGCTATGTGCAGCAATGAGAAGGCCTGTGGGTGCACTGGGAACTTCCTCAGACACTGACTGTGAAACTTTGAATTGATTTATACTTCTTTTCAAAAAAGATGCAGCTAATACATAGCGATGTCAGGTCCATTTTAAACCCTTCTGCTCATCTGGGGTTTTGATATCATTCTTTGGGGGCCTAAAGAAATTCTCCTGAGAAAGAAAAGAATTGGGTCTTGAAAACTCCCAGCTACAACAGCTGGTGCCACAGGGACCGTCTGGAAGAAGAGCAGTTTAAGAGCTATCAGATGGCTTTTCCATCTCACTGGCATTACAGCTTCATAGTTCGGACTTATTAGGGATCAATCACAGATATTGATAGCTATCTGAGCATAAATATGACTTCTCAGACCAGAAGTGGGGGCTTTTAGTGTGACAGCAGCAGGGCCACTGCTTTAGGAGGGCACTGAAGCGAGGCGAGTGAACGCTCAGACGCTTTTTCGTGGCAAGTACATGAGCACTGCTGCTGCTTCTGAAAGCCAGCTGCTGTAGTATTGCAAAGAATAACTCAGAGCAACTATGAAACCAAAAGCACTGCCACACAGACACAGCATACTTCCTTCAGAAGGTTTTTACCCAGAAGTATGATTGGTTAGCTATAAAAGTCTTTCTCATTCATGTTTTTTGGTTTTGATTGCTTTTTTTTTTTCCATCGTTCTTCCAAACCTGCTGCTTGGGGACTAAGCAAAGAAATTTTATACGTGGAACAGCTTTATCACAACTGATTAAATGAACATCCTCTTTCTTTCTTCACATTGAAAATACCTCTTAAGATTTTTACAGTTACTGGGGCTGGCAATAATACACAGTCAGAGAAGGCTCCTGGAACACAGCATGATGAGGGCGCTTTCAGGGGCAGCATACCAGTTCACTCACTGAACTGGTGTCTGAATCCTCCAGTTCAGGGAACAAAAATATGACACACAGCTTCCTAGATCCCATGTGGTTCCAAATAGTTTGTTTTCCAAATATTTTCAAGTGGTTTGCTTATTTTGAATTTCTGAGACACTTATGGATGACACAATCTTAGCATCAAATTATTGCCAAGTGTGCACAAGCCTCTTCCCAGAAGATCTGGCCCGGGGGTGAATAATGTACTTGGTGCATTTGCAACACAATTACAGGGCAGAGCACAGAGCATGCATTGCCCTGCTCTGCAGTTTGCCTCAATTCAGACACTCTCACTTGAGCTACTCGGGTAGAAGAAGCAGCTTTATAATTTTTCCCACAGTACACTTCCCTCCTAAAAATCTCCCACACAAGCATTCTTACTCCTGCAACCCCACCAATGCTCGTGTGTGTGGGAGGGCTGGCATTTTTGGTACAAGAACATTTGGACCCTCTCTATAGTGTCTGCCCTGCTCCCCTGAATACATTTGCACTTAATCAGAGCAACGTATGACAAAGGGTGGTCTGCTGTGAAAGGTACCCAGTGCATTTGGACTTAATATCCCCTCATTTCATGTGGATAATGATGCTCTTTCTTCCCCCCAGATTCTCTCTTCTCCTCAGAACTGCTGAGCAAGAAAGACTGCAAGTTCTGTCTGAGGAAACTGAAAACAATAAAAGCTCTGGTCTACTTAGGAAAAGTGCTGTAAGAGAGCCAGGCTCTATATTACTATACTGTCCAATATATTGTAAAAAAACATTATTAAAATTGAAGCAGTTGAGTTCATTTTCAAATAGATGATGTGTGGAGATAAACGTCCTTCAGATTATTCTCATTAGTATTTTCACATATGTTATACTGGTTTTCATATAAACATTGTATGATCTTATGTGGTATGTAGTCAAATAGCTGGAATCCATTAAAAGCATGCTCCAGCTGTGCAATCACTGTCCTCACAAAGATACATTTTTTACACGTGGTTAATGCCAGAAAGAATCTACCGCTTCAATTATGAGAACATCAAAATATGTTGTTTATTGCATAAAAAAAGCATTTGCAGCAATTTAAAATATCCAGTCAACACCACACTGCTAAATCTAGATAACAGAAATCCCAGAGAAATTTGAGCTAAATCTGTCTGGATTATAGCCGTGGGATTATCTGAATGCTAAATTACTGTATATGTTTAACTCACAAACATGAGCACAGACAGTATAGGAATATGGATGACTATGCAGATCGCAATAAAACCCATCCCCAAGGGACTTTTTCATGCACTAGGTAAACAACCCCTCTCAATTTATCAAGCATTCTGGATTGAATTAATGCTGTCATTTACTTTGCTGTTGCTGTGTAGAGGAATATGGTTTAACATGAACAGATTTAGCACTAGAAAAATAACAAAGGTTTTCTCTGTGCACCCTTCACAACACAGAGAGTGCAGGAATATTAACTGGCTGGTGTGTTTGTATAACTGAATTAAAGAAAATAGAACTGTTGTTTAGTGTATAATCAGAAAACCAAATTATATGCAATACTGAAATAAAAGATTAACCCTGATTGTCTTATTAAACCTTCCTTTCCCCTCCCCCCTTGTTTACACACCAGTGTTTCTGGCTTTCTAAGGATAAACAGTGAATGAACCTGGACTGACCTGACTCACAGCATCTCTCAAACTTTCCCCCTGGATGATTCACACATATGTGAGCTGGGACCAAAAAAAGCAAAGAGGAAAAAGGCAGGGTACTGTACAGGCTGAGCAAATTTGGAAGAGGTGAGACTGTCCAAATGTGCCACGCCCACATCCCTCCTCCACTCCAAGGGCACAGCTACTGATTACAAACACACATCCCCTCCCTTGCCAGTTTAGCTCGGTTTGGACAACTGCAACTGAAATTAGCTTCAGTCCTGTTCATGTGGGAATTATTGTCATCCTTATTAATCTACCCCCATATAGTAATTTTTATTGCTCTCTGGTGCTTTATTTGCTATTTTGTGTGGCCATTCTGTGTGCCAATGCACGGCGCAGCTCCATGGTACGGGAAGCAGTCAGGAAGGCTTTCCTGGGGAAGAAGGCTAGACAGTAATTGCTGCTTCCTGTGATCAGCTACCAGCTGATGTAGATATGGCCACTTTCATTTCCCTCTTTCTCATTCAAATAATATTTGTAGCTCTGTAAACAGATTAAATATAATTTTGGATCCTGGGAAACCATCAGTGTAATCCTTTGGTCAAAGTACAAACAAACAAACAGATCGGTCTTAGCCAGGGAGTTCAGCTGAATCCAGATTTTAAGATACATGGTTTTGGGCAGAAAACAAATTCCGGTAAGTCACCAAAACCTTGCTTTTTTATTGAGAAAGAAGGATTATTATGAATAAATGCCATGGAAATTTAGGCATGATAGCTGTTATTGTCAAACGGTGCACATGTGCCAACACATCACAATGTCAGCACTCTCTGGTGTTTGAGATAATGAAAAGCCTGTTCCATTCTTCAGTTTTTCTCCCTCTACCAAAGGAGCAATTTCTCACTATTTCTGCCACTATTTTGTCTGCTTTAGTGATGAATGTCTGAACACCAGCTGACCTACAACACAAAAGTTTGGTTGTTACATGAACTGTCCGTGGACTAAAGCTCTGATGAAGCTGAACCAGTGGTGGCAACAACAAGATATTTTAAGAGCAAAAGCTTAAAATCACCTAGACACAAATATCACAGCATGACTGCAAAGCTGAGTTAATGAGCTCAGGTCTACCTTGTCTCAATGACTGCAATATGCATTGCAAAGACTCCAGATCACACAGCACCAGTCCCAAAGTGGGTCTCTGCATTTTAGTCTCTGCCACAAAAATTATACACAGAACAGAAGAACTTGACAAATAGATAAGGCACGTGAAGGAGTGCAGGTAGAAAACAGCTAGCATAAACACTTTTTTACAAATCAAGCTAAACTCTTGTAAAAACTTGGAAAGAGACAGTACTGTTTCATACCATGTTACTAACTCAAAGGACAAATAATTTGAGAAACTGAAACATTAGGAACAGATTTAATGCAAAAGAAGAAATATTTTTTAGTTTCAAACAGTACAGCATAGCCATAGTTAAAACAATAAAATAGGGTGCCTCATAGTACTTGCAGGAACTAGATATTCTTCTCACATCTCTTACATATTCATTACAAAATTTATTCTACTGTAGCCCAGACACAATTTAAACTATTCCCTCTGCCAGGAGAAACCAAACTTTAAAGACAAATATTAACTCAACTAGCATGGCTTTCTGGAAAAACAAATATATTTTGATTAGCATGAGCAGTATTTCAGAAGATGGACCAATTTCCAGTCAAAATGAGATGAAACAAATCTGATTCAGCAACCTAGTTAGGTAGCAGCTCACATGCTTATTACTACATATGAGTTTAACCACTTTCCTGAAACAGAGTTCCAGTATTAGAATGAATCTCCAACAAAACTCAAATATTTGTTAGATGAGATCTACAAAAATACTATGCAAGTTGGGAAAAATATGTTTTCAGATTTACACAAGTATTTCTTTCTTCAGCATAGCCCCTTCAGGTGGACAACTGCCCTTGTCACACGGGTAGCTTCATAAAACTCCGCTGACACAAACCCGGGCACTGCCCTGTGAAACACTGAATGCTCAGACACACAAGTGGGTGGCACTTACCAAAAGGTTGTTCAACGCAGCCCAGAAAAGAGGAAGTTAATTTTCATTTCCTGTTGGACAGCTGACCACATAAGGAAAAACGTAATTATACATAGCATGGAATAACATTACGTGCAGCTTCATGGTTAATGTCAACACAGTCAGAAAAGCTGGAAAATAAACTACAGCCTTAGTGGAGGTGGCTTCTCTCCTACAGGCCAGCACTTGGTCATGGTGCCAGAGGAGCACAGAGAAAGGATGCACAATTGCTGTTCATCCTGTACTGACTTCGAAAATAAAAAGGAAAAATGAACTTATTTTTCACTGCCATGACCTGCTTTTTTCCTCTTTCACAAGCAATACATTACAAAGATTTTTGAAGTCCTTAATTTTCCACTGTGTGCTGGTTAAGTGATTTCTTCTCTTCATGTGCTTGATTTGAAAGAGTCATCAGGCAAACCTCCACTAACTCTGCCCATTGCTACTCACAACTTGTGTGCTCAACCCTTAACAGCTCTCTCTTTGCTGTCCCAGCCTGGCTTTGGAGACCCTTTGTTTAGATCATTCACCAAGGCTAAATGAGCTCTGACAACCCTTTCTGGGGATCTGTTTTCCTTCTGCTCAATTCGTGTGATCTCTAGCATCATCTCCCAAATCAGCCAGATAAAGTTCCTTCTCTGATTTCCTCTGCACATGGGACAGACAGAATCGTACTGTGCCTCAGGCCAGTGAATGGAGCAAAACACAGGAGTTACTCAGGCCTGCTGCAGAGCTGTTAGACAGCAAGTGAACAAAAACCAGGAACACTGTAAGCAAGCCCCTGAGAGCCTGATACTGTCTCAGAAACTCCTCTGCTAGATTGGGCTGTTACAAAATATTAAGATGATTTTATTGTATTCAGTATCTTCTTAACCTGATTTTAGTTTAAAACTACTCCACATCTACTTGAAGTAACTAATCTTCTAATATTTAGAAAGAGGAGAAAGATTAATTAATAGACTTCAGCAACTTTCCATGACCAGCATCACACTTTAAACACATTACTTTTAACTAGATAGCTCCTAGGAAAAGTCTTGATGTTTGTTGCCATTGAATGCTTTAAAATTCATGTCAGAGATAATGACTTCCTCTATAAACAGTGCCTTTACAGTGAGTACGGTAGCTTTTCATGCTTCACACTATCAGCTGTGTGGGTTTTTAATGCACTTTTGGACTAATTTTGCATTAAGGCTATCTTCTGCTATATAGCTGTTAGTTCAGCCTAGTTAAGAAATGATAGGCAGGTGATCCTTACAGAAGTGAAATCATCATTCTGGAGGTATCAGTTTATGACAATCTCAGTCCGGAATTTATAATTTTAAGTTTTAATTCTACTTAAGTATCTTTTAAGACTCAATTTACAATGAAAAGAAGTACTACAGAATTATGCTTTTAACCAGAGCTGTTTAACATGCATAAAAAAATTATTAAATGCAACTTTACACTTAATGTTAAGTGTCAATTTTTCAATTTATTGATACCAGCAATAATTTTGCAATTAATATTTTCACTCTTCAAGCTATCTCTTTACAGTAAGAGTTCAACTTTTTATAGCAAACATTTGCTTTTATCGCTACATTCCACTTGCTGCTTCTTATGCAATGGCATGATCTTGCAAAATCTGAGCTGCCAACACTGAAGAAGAATGTCCAAATCTAAGTAAACAAAATAGCTGTTCCAATGTATCTTTTTCTTTTCATCAGGTTTTAGGGAAAAGAACCCACAACCTAGTCTTTGAACTTCAACACCTTTGGAGTGCTGTTTTCGCTCAGGACAGCAAAAGGTGTAAGAGCTGAATTCAGTCAAAATTAACTTCAGCCAGTTTTTGATTCTTTCCTACCTTCTTAACTAAAGGTTTAGAACGTTTGAACACAGACATTCACTTAATAATGCTAATAAACCAGTTGACAATAAATTTTAAAGGATGGAAGAGTCATTTTTCTGTCACTACACTTCTATATCTGTCCTATAACACTCAATGAATATCAACACCTAAATTAAGCAGGGATTAATCTTTGTTTGAGAAAGAAAACAGTAAGGAGTGATGGGGTGGAAGCAAGGGTATTTTCCCATTTTATTTGCATATGCAACTAACACATTTTGTATTTATGTGCTTGTTTTTGTTAGGGATTTGAAATCTTATTTGCTTTGGGTTTGGGTTGTTTTTTTTTGTTTTTTTTTCCCCAGAAGACTTTCTCCACAGTTTGTTACTTCAGGAGGCATGAATCCTGAAAAAACCCTAGTTGGAATAAGGGGAAAAATATTTTGACCACACAACAGAAATCTTTAAAGCTGTCAGATAGGCCTAGCCTCGGAATTGAGCTCAGTGTTCAGTCTGGGGGTATTTTTGCCATAGATAGTTTCTTCATAGGAAAGATCTTTCCCTGTGCCTGAGTGTCCCACAGTGGTTATGCTGCAATCTTACCTCTGCATTCCATCTCACAAAGCAATTCCCACTAGAGAAATCCTGCTTTAGTGTAAGCTGACTTGCACCTTACTACTAAGGCTGACTGCTGAGATGTTAACCCAGCAAGTTTAATGAACACTTTCAATATATGTACCTTCCAAAAGACTCAGTCCAATTTGTGTTCATATATAGAAAACAAAGCCTTTGTGCTTTTCCTGGTGACTGTGCTCACATCAGAGATGTTCCCTAATGCTGTACTTGGATCTTGAATCTGAGGGACTCCTTAGAGTGCTCTGGGGCATCTGCAGCAAGAGCTGACTTCAATAGGAATTACGGGGCTGAGCATGCCTAAAAACTACGCCTTGTAGTTTTAAAAGCTATCAAACATTCTGTTGTTAAAATAACATCTCTTTTTAGTGTGGCAGCACAACAAAAAGAAACCCCCTATGAATTTCTGCTGGCTCTGCAAAAACAACAGTTGCTGTCGGCATTTGTTTATGAAAACAGGCAAAAGATAACAAACCAGAATTCTCCCCCAGCTGACAGGGAGCTACACATCTTTTCCTCCAGCTAGTGAAAAAGCTCCTACCTCCCCTAAGCCAAAATAACTTTTCAGTGCAGTTTAATACACAAACAAGTCATATGCATGCATACTGGGGGTTTACACAGGGGCACAGAGCTTGACTTTTAATTCCTTTTCTTACAAGTTTTCTCACAGAGAGCAGGCATTATCAGGGATGCCATGAGCTGAACTGGCACTAAGACTCACTGAGCATTTCTTTTATCAAGAAACACAGTATACCCAAAAATATGTGTGATTCTAGTTTAAGGCTAACATTGAATGCTAACATTGGCACATTGAAAATGTTAGAACTTGTTTGTACTTGATACGTAATATTAATTTGCTTGGCCATAGCCCGCTACAGTCACTGAATATTTCACAATATTTCACCGAATGAAAAATCAATAAAAATACGCAATTTGATAGTGCAGGCCAGATCTGTTGTGGTGTTGTCAACACAGCAAAGTAACTTTGAAAGCCCTCACCTGCATTCACCCTTGATATACGTACCCAAATATACAATGTGGCAAATCCCATGAAAGCAACAGTATAAAATGTTTTTTCCGAATGAATTTTATGCTGTGCAGCAGAACATAATCTTCCAAGTGAAGAGGAACTGGATGCAAGTGATGACACACCTATGCAGATAAAATATTCATGATGAGCACAAGAGTATTTGGCTCTTTCAGGCTCTGGGGTTTTGGGGTTCTAAATACCCAGTTGGATCTCTTACTGACAACAGCAGGGACAGGAACAATAAATGCAGCCCAGCAATGAAGGCTGGAATGAACAGGAATAGTACGGAGAGATTAGCACTTGCTCCTGTTATAACTGCAGGGCCCTGCATCTAGGTGACAAGATTGTTTCTTTTTCCAAATCTGCTCTGTTAATTGAAAGCCTCTCCGTTAAAAATCAGTGATTTCTTAAAAGCACCTTGGTAGCTCTCTTTAAGTCAGGTGGGGTTGTCTTCCTTAGACAGAGAACTAAGATGTAAAGTGACAGTCTTTTGGAATCCCAGTGATCAAATACAGTGGGAAATATTCTGTTTAATTTTATTTCTAGTTTGCAATAAGTAAAATGAAATTTGTGGAGGAGGAGTCACTGATCTGTTTCAACTGATGTCGCCTTTGTTTAAAACAGAATGAGGAAATCATCTCATTTAGGGAAACACTGTATACTTCCAGAGCAGATCAATGAACATATAACAAAACTATCTGGTAGGAGGTCTAAGAATTAGATTTTGGTCCATAAGTGACAATGCAAAATTCTTTCCTTTTTTCTATGTAACTTCACATACGACAGTGTTTCAGGCAGGAAATGGCATAAGATTTCCATTTGCGGTGAAATGAAAGGTCACTCTGTAGCTTTGGGAATACGCTTGGAAAAGCCTTAGCTTATGTTGCAGCAGCCCTCTAAGGGTACCCTCCATTAGAAAGGTTGCCTCTTACACAGTAGGAGGAATTTCCATCACCAGTGAAAGATATTTCTCCTTTACTCTGACATTGCCTTGTTCTCAAATCCTCTGAACCTCTATACTGGAGGACCACATGCTTTTGTTTTTAAATTTTCAGTGTGGCAGACCATTGCATTGATAAACTAACTCCTCTTTTTTCCCCAAAAATACCAGCTACCACTACAACAAAAAAATCATACAATTGTCATAACAACCTGGTAATATTACAGTGGCCACTTTGAAGAGTGGTCTGAAGAGTATTTGCCAAACCTTTTGATCCCTAGTAATCAGAACAGAAGTGCCCAAAATCCAGAGATTAAAGGATTAGGCCTCAAGAAAGACTTGTGGTATTTCAAGAAAATGTGACTGATGCTCACCACTTATTTTTTACAGTACTGATGAGATTTAGTGTTTAAGGTCCTTTCCTGTTCAGACATAAAAGCTGCTGTAATCAGAGTATTACTAGGGAAAACTACTCTGGTTGGGGATTCAATATGTTTAAATTGTTGAGCCAAGGTTATTGTTTGGATTAGGTTAGGAAGGATGACACTGAAATAAGTAAGCCCCAATAGTGCAGTGAAGCAGAGAAGAACAAAGAAAAATGTTTTTATTTTTAAATAGGAATCTGGATAGCACAAGTATGATGGTTATAGCTATATATATAAAAAAAAAAACTTAGACCAGCACAGATCTAGGTATTGCATATATCTACACAACTACTAGAAACAGAAAAAAACCCCATTTCCATGGCACTGAAATCTATATGAAAGCAAAACTGGAGACACTGGAGATGGAAGAGACTTAATAGGACAGCCTTCCCATCCCCCAGCTCTGCTGTCCCTCAAAATCTGTGTACCTGGTTCCCACACACCTCCCCGATTTCTGCCACACAAAACTTGGCACACACCACTGACATCCATCAGGGTTATCCTGCCAGGAAACAAAAGATACCAGGGTATAGTGGTGCTAAACCAGCTTAGGATGTCTGTCAGTAAGGGCTATAGAACTTGCACAGACTTCATATATTCAAACAGCAGCTTTTTCACAGGAGATCCACGGCTATGAATAATACTTGGTCTTCTTCATATTTTAGGGAGCCATTAGAGATGCATGAGAAAATACCAGCACAAAAATACGTTCCAATATACAATCATGTCATTTCAAAAACCACTGGATTATTATTACTGATTAGAGGGAAATATCCAACAGCTGTCTGGGGAATTCCCTCGATGTCTGGATTATTGATTTAATAGCTACATATTGTCCAGATCCTACCATTCCACTAATGTTTGAAAATGCTGTACACAAGTTTTTTGGGTCTTCTCCCTATGATTGCACAATTATAATGTATTTTAGTCTGATTTTTAGGTGAATTAGAGATTAGCTATTATACACTCCACACAATAGGAATATGAAATAGCAATTTTATCTTTTAAAGTAAAAACCAAGATGAGTATTTAAAGCTAACAAAAAAAAAATCCCCACCCAAAAAAAAAAAAAAAAAAACCACAAACAAAAACCCCAAAAACAACCCCAAACCAAAAAAACACCCATCCAGGTTTCCAGAAATCTGCTAAGTATTAAATTCCACTTACAATTCATTCCAAAATTCTGCTCTTCCCTCTCTTCCCTCCAGGAAATTGGAACTAGAAAAATGAAGGAGAAATTTAAGGTAGGGAAACTATTCAAGGGTGAAGTGGCTGTAATGGTTACAGTTGCTTAGGTTACGGTGATATGCTTTGGATTTAAGTTTGACATCCTCTGTGGCACATTCAGAATAAATAAGTAAACAAACAAGTGCCAGCTAGCTTGACATTATTTGCCTTCATGTGCGAGCGCTGCAGTCAGCCTATCTCTGGTTTCCTTCCTCGTGGCCGCGCTAAGCCCGCACAGGCCGTGGGGTTTGTGCAGTGTGAGGCTCCCTGTGCATGCCCTGCTTGGAGGAGGATGCTGCGAAGAGCAGCTCACGTCACGCCGACCGGAGACGTGGCAGCGATGCAATGGAGCAGCCCCGTGGCAACACACAGCCCTGCGAGGGTGCAGCGCTCTGCTCTGGAGCCCCGTGCCTGGAAACACGGCTGCTCACTGAGAGAAGCACCGGTGCTCGGGCCTGAGAGAGGAAACGTGGTGTGGGAAACAATCCCTCTGGGGCTGCCTGATCCGGGGCAGGGTAATCTAAGCAGTAAAAACCGTACCGGGCAAACAAACTTGCTGACCAGGAAGCATGGAACATTTTGAGTCATACTGCCTTGGTGAAGCATCCCTGTTTCCTAGGATGGAGGTACAGCAGGCAGCAGCAAGTCCTATGAAAGACTTTTTCTTCTAGAGGTGGAATCAACAGATTTATAAATGAGAAAGGCCTGTAGTAACATAAGGTTAATCAAATTTAGCTCTACCACATACCAAAGGCAATATATAGCCCTTAACATGATTCTTGGTCTAAAAATACTATGCATTTGTGGCATCTATATGTGATATTTATTTGTTTACAGTGGGCCTTAAAATAAAACACCCCACAAAAACAAAAAGCTTGAGCCAGGGTATCAGCTGTTATCTCTTTGGCCTGATACATTTGCAATGATTTTTATGGAAGAAAACACTGTGCCAAACCACTACTGCTTCTCCATTTCTGACAAGTAATGTGATATACAGTGAAATCCTGTCCCTTCTCATTGATAGTTTTCTAGGTCTCTACTAAATATCACAGCTTTTATGAAAAGAGAGGAAAATTCTGTGTAATGAATCTTTAAGCCAATAAGAAGATACTATGAACAAAAATTTTGTCTAAAAGCATGAAGAGGCTCATATAAAAATTTCATGCCTTGATAATTTTGTTGAAGGAGGAAAGAGAGTTCACAAAAATTGTGCCTGTAAAAGGAAGAGGGCCATGGGTAACAACTAAATAATGCATGTGCTTCGGTTTAATCAAAAATAAACACTGTATATCGATCCTCAGCAGTCTTCTGCAGTAAACTATTCTAACATCCCAGCAGCTGCACACACCCTTCTGTCCCAAAACACTCCTAGCAGCTGTACTGATGGAGCTCTTCTGTTCTCTAGCCTATCTCCTCCTTTGCTGGCAGAAAAACAAAGGCAACACAGCGAACAACTTCATTTTGAATCTAACATTTCTGTTGGAGTAATTTAATTCTACGATCTTATAATCCTCAGAAAATAAAAATTGAAACACTTGAAAAATACAGAATGATGATGTACTACTCTATGATGTACTACTCTAATCGCTACTCTAATCACAGAGGTCCCTACAAAGAGGTCCCAAGTACAGCTCGTTATGATCACAAATACCACTCTGGTTAAAATCTGTCTCTAACCTGCTGTACACTTCACGTCAAAATGACAAAAACATTTTCATTTTACAGTCATTATGTTCGAGTCAACCCTTAAAAAATGATTAAATGGAAAATGGGAATTTGCTAAAAAATATTGTTGGCTAAATCTTATACCATATACCAATGCTATGCTTTCAAATGCCTTTCTTTCCCCTCCAAATAAATACTGAGATAAATTTTCCTATCTCCTTATGTATCTCGCCATTGGTTGGACTCTCTAATATAAGCCTATTCTCTACCCAGTTACCAACTATGTATTAGAGAATTAACCACAACTGTTAAGGTCACATCAGGTCAACTTTAAAGTGATAAAACCTTAATGGAGTAAGGGATCACGAATGTAACAAAATCTCTTAATGTTTCTAATTTTGTTTGCTACATCTCTAGAGAAATACTTCAAAGTTCACTAAGAAATACATATCCAAATATACCGATCTTATCATTATATTTCAAATATAGGTAGTTGAATTCTAAATCCAATTGATACAATATTTCCAAAAATAAATCATATTAAATGAATCATGCTGTGGATCTTACAAACATTGTGCAAATCTGCAATCCTAATATGTACGTATGTTATTAATCCCAGGGGGTTTTAAACAAAAAGAACCTTGTGTTGCTGTGTTTGTTAACATATTTAATAATTTATGATATAATAAATTACCTCTCTTTTGTTTATTAAGTCTTAGCTAAAAGCTGGCTAGAAAACCAGTTGCTCTAATCTCTCTAATCTCAACCAGTGATTTTGTTTCCTCAGTATCTAACTAGCAGAGATCTTCTAGCTAATACTTTTGTCATTTTAAGGTGTTATGCTCTTATAGCTATTTTGTACAAGAACTTTAAAACCAGTAAAGATATTAATAAGACAATATTTTAGTTCCGCACAAAGAAATAGTACTTTTGGGGGGAAAAAGTTCCAGCTTGGAAAGAGCATATTTATCCTCTTAGCTTTCATCCTGCCAACCTTTGTTTCCTTCTCCAGTTCCTCTGTTTCTCTTAAAATCCCCCAGGATGTCACTAGAGAGGTTTCTAAAATGTGGCTTTGGTTATGATGTGTTAATGTCTCATAGAATCTACAATTTATTTCTTTAAAAAAATCTGTCTTTTCCCCGTGGAGGTTAGATCTCTACTATTGACCTCACCCTTCCTATTTTTCTAAGCCAAAAGCACAAATGATGGAGTTAAATTCTGGGTTTTTGGTTTTCTTTTTCTGAAATGCCACCATTAACATCTTGCTATTCTTATTAGTGAAAACACAAAATTTATGGAAATGGACTGACTTCTTGATAGATCAATTTTTCAAAATCCCCATAACATTTTTCATAGGCTGTTTTCCCCATGTGTCAATACTTTTGATTCAACATTAGTGTTAAACACTTTAATTTTCTACGATGATAATTCTATTTTTTGCCTTCCACTAATCACATTTGTCCTGTCTTTCATTTTGCCTTATTTATCCCACAACATTGCCTGTCTCAATGCACAAAATCTTCAAGTATTTCTTCTGTCTCACAAGTAATACTTCTGCAGAAATCCTTCAACACAGACCTTTTATTTCCAGCCAGCTAAGCCCTTCTGATTTCCCTTGTGCAAATCTCTTAATTAAAATCATATACAGCCCATGTAACTTAGTATAGAACTATACCATTCTTGCTCTACAGATACCTGGTGCAGGACAGCTGAGCTGTTGTCACATGGAGGGGCACAATCTGCTAGAAGTTGGGAAAGGAGATGGGAGTGAATAAGCAGGTGAGTGGGCAAGTAATCCGCAACCTCCTTGATGGTGCTCAACAACAGGACATGAGGGAACGGGCAGAAACTGAGGCACAGAAGGTTCCAGCTGAACTAAGGAAGAACTTTTGCTGTGCAGTGAGTGAGCACTGGAACAGGCTGCCCAGAGAGGGCGTGGGGTCACCCTCACTGGAGATATTCCAGAACCATCTGGACTCAATCCTGTGCCATGTGCTCAGGGATGACCCTGACTGAGCTGGAAGGGTGGACCAGATGACCCCACTGTGGTCCCTTCCAACCTGACCTGTGCTGTGTCTCTCAGACTTTGTGACAGAAAAGAGTGGGTACAGGCTCATGGGTGACTGGAATGAGAAATGCAGCAAAATCAAACTGTGTGGGGGTGAGGGACAAAAATAATGGAGGGATTCAAACCAGTGGTGGAGAACGAGGCTAAAACCAGGCGACAGTCACAGAAATGTGGGTACAGGAAATGCAGAGGGGACGACAGCACCGAAGAACTGTACGGAGGGTGGCACAGTTGCCGTCATGACGCAAATAGGAGTTTAACGCACTGAAATGAGGGGACGCTGGCAGGACAACGTGAAGCACGGCCAGAAGGGCTGTAATAAATATTTATTACACTAACAACTGTAATGGCCCCTCAGCCCTTTTCACCTGCCCCTCACCTGAACCCGTGGCAGCCCAGCGCCATGCCGGGTGCCAGCTGGTCCCTGCGCACGGTCCTGTCCCCGCGGCTGTCGCTGGGGCCCTGACACGGAGGGAAGGGAGGAGAGAGGGAAGGAAGGAGGGAAAGAGCGGGGGCGGGCGGCCGCCGGTTGCCCGGGCGAAGGCGACGCCACAGCGGCCTCAGCGCGGACAAAATGTCGGCGGTCGGCGCGGCCCGGCGGGGCGGGGACCTGCCCGGGGTAAGGCGGCGGCTCGGGCTGGGCTCGGACTCGGGGCAGCGGGGCCGTGCCGAGCCCGCCCCGCTCACTATCGCATCCTCCCCGCAGGTGCGGAGAGCGGCCGGCAGCCCCCCGGCGTTCGCGGGGCCCGGCGCGCTGAGCGGAGCATGGCTGGCCAAGGAGGAGCAGTACAAGTAAGGAGGCCCTGCCCCGCTAGGACCAGCGCACACTCGGTCCCCTGTACCCGGGTGCCGCGGCTCGCTTCCCGCAGAGGGCGGATGGCACTGCCCGCGGCCGCGGCACAGCGCCCAGCGCCCCTGGACACCACCGGCTCAGGCAGGCTCTGGGCCCGGACACGAGGTTCTTCCGCACTTCGAACACTGACTTGAGTTCTAAATTATGACTGTAAAAAAGCTTAAGCCTGTTAAAAACAGTTTAAGAGCTGTAAAGGTTTTAAATGGAAGCCCTGGCCCTGTTACCTGTTAGTGCTCAGCCCCTGTGAATGGTGAGGGCACACAGACAGCTAAGTCTCAAACTCTGGCAGTCACAGCACCAGGGGCTGTGTGTGAACCTGCAGGAACACCACATTACTGTAACTTGTACATCCATATAGCAACACAGCTTTAATTACATGATAAGCAATGTAGTAGTACATGAGTCCTTCCCCAATCCCTGCTGCTGGGTATACTGAAGGGAAGGATTGTGTTAAAGATGGAAAACCAATAGGAAATAAAGACATACAATGTGTATCAAGAAATGGCATGTCCAAAACCAAAGACATCCTTCACCTCTCACAATTATAGTTGAAACCCTGGTGTTTAATTGGTATACATGTTTTATTACTATTGATTTATTAGTGATTTATTGATAATAATTGATAATATTGATAATATTGGTTATTAGTGATTTATTACTATTGATTTATCCTGGCTAAAACACAGGAAATTGTTGAAACATAACTTTGTGTTATGCTAAGTGTATTTCAGCATTCCTTTGTAGAAATCATTAAAATTTCACTTAGTTCAGGCAAAAATACTGTCATGCTCACATTTATTCCTTTTAAATCTTTCAAAAACTCAGTGACAAACATTCTTACTCTTTCAGGCGACTGAATGCAGAATTAGAAGCCAAAACAGAAAAACTGGTGCGTCAGGCTGAAGAACTAATGGTGAGTAGGTTATGCAGACTGTTATGTAATTTAGTCTGGATTCACATGCACACAGGGCTGAGCTTCTAAATTTAGACCATGACTACTAGAAGCATGTTGCTTTCAAATGCAAGGTAAGCTTTAATTTATTTCTTTTCAAAGTTATAAACTTGTATTAAAAACACATTCAAAAATAGTTTCTATATAATTTCATCAGGTAGGTTTTCACACAGCTGCCTACAGCATTTGTGCAGATACATACTTAAACCACATTAAAAACTTGTTTAGTTGTTTAAGAAAAGTATCTGTAGGTGATTTTATGCCTTAAAAACTAAAAATTAGTATTTGAAAATCAGATACTGTTGCAGTAACGTCCTAGTGAAATAGGATCTACATTGTTCAAGCTGAAAGAGATACAAAGAATAAGCAACATATATAGAAAACATGAACTTAGTAAGAAGGAAACTTTCTCAAAACAGAAAAAGTTCTGTTTATTATCAGTAGTATCATTTAACATTGGTGTGGCTGTGTACCAGATAGAGCCAAGACTTTATATGAAAGTTGGACAAATGAATAAAAAGGGAATGGGGCAGGTATGGTTTATACCCAGAACAGTTTGAAGAAGGTGTTCTGCATATTAGCAATATTCATTGTAAGTACACTCATTCAAATAAATAAGGCTTAAAAAGCAAATTACTAAGTATTCTGGAAAGCTGTACTTGTATGCACTTTTCCTACTGTTGAAACTTCAATTTTATGGCCTGTGAAAACATATTCTTCTCTTGAGCAGTGATGAGCTGAGGCTAAATGCTTGGCATTTGAACAGAAGCAGATGAAACGGCCAAAATAGCATCTAGTCTCTTTCCTTTAGAAAACAGCAACAACAAAACCACTGGTTTTTTCTTCTCTAAATATAGCAGAGGATGAAATATTCTTAGGACACTTAATATACCACATGGCAGTGCCAGATTGCACAGATACGCATTTAACAACAAAATAGCAACGGCATTTTCATTTTTAGACATTTTTTCCTGTGTTTCAAAAGTTCTTTTCCACAGTAGACTATAGTTGCCATTCTTTTCCGTAGTAGACTGTAGTTACTGTGATTTGTGATTTACAAATAGGTGAGTAATCTTTAATGGATTATATTCCCCCAAAATCAACTAGTTTTTTTTTCTTAATTGAAGAAAGGCCAACAGAAGATACTATCTCAGCCAGTTTCAGTACGGAGTAAGTCACCTGAAGATGACAGACAGAGGTATGTGCTTTACAACTGCTGTGTGTAGTTGGTGGGGAACCTCACACTGATCCTGCACACCTTGTGTCCTAATCATGCTCCTGTTTTATCTGTCTTTGCTGCATACTGCATCGGTGGAGTCTTAAATTTTTTTCCTATTATTTAAAAGAAAGTGATCCTAAGCAAGTGTTGTTCCTTGTTATTTCAAGGAAGGCTTAATTTTGCCGGAATGTTCTATCTAAGATACTAAGTAGTGCTGACCTCTGTAAAAGAGCAAGGTAAGGTAGCAGGTTTCATTGCAGCACCGAACAGTAGGCACGTGGCAGTGGATGGTTTTTAACAGTTCAGCTGACAAAGTGAAGGAATAGATACTGGTTCACGTTTAACTTGGCCTAAGTGTTCCTGGGACAGGAAATGCCTGATGAAAACAAACACAAAACCCTACGACAGGCAAACAGTGAGCTGCCACCCTCTGGAATGTGGATACCATTACAGTGCTGGGGCCCGCATTGGGCCTGGATGATCACAACCTGAGTGTTCTAACCCCTCAGCTCAGCAGTGGGGAACTGGCTGTATTCCCTTAGTCATTCAGGGGCATTATAATCTCCTTAGTGGTTCAAGGGTTTGTATATTGGTAGTGTGGGAAATGGGTGAATTTAAGAGAGACTAATACACAGTTTATCAAGAATCTGATCTGTAGGTTCCTGAATTTATGATGCCACTAATCTGGATAAGAAAGATACAGGAACAGACTACAAAATGCTTCAAATGTTAAGCTGCAGTTGGGAAACTTTTCAAATAGTGTATATGAGAGTGTGATAAAGATGATCAAATTGTTACTTTTGTGCAGAATAAAAGCAAAGACATTGAGTTTTTCTGAAAGTAAAAGGGGTTTTCAGTACACAAAAAGGCATGACAGCAAGTCAGCTTCTATGATAGAAGTCTGGCTACCAGCAAAAGTTTGCTACTACAATTAAAATCATTCCTGACCTATTTTAAAGCCATAGCTGAGGGTGTGAGGGGCAAGAAATTTAATGTGTTATCCATCAGTATAATCATGCTTTTTAAACAAATTCTGGATCTCACTTTAGTTTTATGTTCTGTTATATGGATTTTGAACATTAGACAGAGAATTTTTAAGAACTTCAAACTGGAGTTGAGTTTTAGGGCTGCTTTATTAAGTAATGTGATTGGAAGATGCAGCCCCACAAAGGGAATTATTAACTTTGATGGTACACATTAGAAATAAATTGAAGTGTTGGAAGAATTTTTAAAAAAAGAAACAAAAAGGGCAATTAGCATGTCAGAGTATCAGCTGACCTACCAATTACCAACTTAAATTAAAACACCTTAAAACAACCACAGTCTGGTAAACATAATGTTCTGGTAAACATTTACATGAGAGTAGATTGGAAATCGCATGCTGTAGTGAAAAAAGTTAGAAATGTGTGCTAGGAATTAGGCACACTGATTATCCATGAGTGAACACTGAGGCCATTCAATTAGATTAGTTCCAAGAATTTAATATTTAATTAAAAAATCTTTTCTTTCTAAATTGTGCAAGCAGATAGGCCTTAAATCTAAAGGAAGCAGTTAAGGTATTTTTGAAATATCTCGTTGAAATTGCTATTGATTCATTTAAGGAGAATGAACACTAAAACAACTGGAAAGAAAGGGAGGAACTGAAGCAAAGAAAGAGGTGGTATCGAAGGGAAAAAATGACAGGTTGAAAGGAAAAAACAAATGAGTAAACAAAGTAGGAAAAAAGACAACAAATATTTAAGTCACTCTCCAAGTCAGCGTATATTTTACATGAAGTTGTTCTGGAGTTCTTTCAGCATATTTTCTGCAGGGAAATTTGAATTACTTAGCAACAAAGCAGCTCCGCTGAGAGCGCACTGCAATGAGCTTTTGTTTAC
>VZRQ01002448.1:569504-594258 GCA_013397975.1 Machaerirhynchus nigripectus
ATGGAGCGGGAACAGCAGCTCGTAGCTCCTGCTGCCACGGCCTCGGGCTGCACATCTGTGCGCCTCTGCGGGATCTACACAGTCCGGGCTGCTTGTCTGCGCGCCTCTGCGGGGTCTGCACAGTCCTTTCACCGACCGTGCAGCCACACAACTGGGAAGCGGGCTTTCAAAATGGGGTGTCAGGGATGGGGAACAGGAAAGAAACCATTAGGATTGAACAAGTTGGAGAATTTGAGAGATACAGTGAGGCTGGCTTTTTGTTTTGCTTTGTTCGTGTTTGGGTTTTTAATGTTTTGGGGTTTTTTGAGGCGACCCTAAGACAACAGATACAGTAGGAAAAAATCAGTCTACTGGGGGATAGGACATACTTGTTTTCTTGAGTATAGAGCATGTTGTATTTTCGGTTTTTTTTCAGAACAACACATAACTGCTATTTCTGTGGCAGCAAATCCTCACCTTCTGCATGCTCCTAGAGCTAACCAATAGGGAGGAAGCTTGAGAAAAATAGGGTAAATAGAGAAAAACTAATCATCCTATTCTTGAAGTCTGTTGCCAGCCACACACAGATAATTTTTCCAGGTTTTTTGGGGGTTTGGGTTTTTTTGTGGTTTTTTTTTTCCCTGATTTTTTTTTTTATTAATAAAATACGGAGCTTTGTGCAGATAATTCTTGTTGATGAATGTCTGTGGAATTTTTAAAGGCAAGATCTAAACATTTGCTCAAATCAGCCTGGCAAAAAAATTAGGTGACTTGATGAGCCAGAAATTTAAATTTTATTCAAAATCTTTTATAAGCCAGCATTTTAATAGAAGTAAAAAAATTATAAAGGGTAGTTAAAAAATAGGCTTTCATTGCAATAATATACATTCACATAATTCATTTTAAAAGCAAAATTTTATATATTTATCTATAGATATCTCTATATATATATCTGACAAGGAATTTGACCTGAATAGTACGCAGCATGCTAAATCTTTCTACTTAATTTCAAGAGACTTGAAGAATAATCATTTAACCTGAAATTCAGTTACTAAGAAGCACAGTTTTCAGTCAAATAAGCAGATAAGAAAGCTGCTTTTTTTATTAGTGATTTTACTCCCCATCTGTAAAATGGATACCATATTTATAATACTTATTTCAGAGAAAATTCTATGAGGCTTAGTTTATAAATTGCTCCACCTCATGTTCCTTTGACAGTCCCTGTCAATTGACCTGACAACAGTCAGTCTGACCCTGTTAGGACAGGTGGAGCTACCTCCTCATAGGATGTAGAGGACACTGGTTTATCTTTACTTTGTTTGTATGAGTTCAGGGGTCTGTGTGTCAGGTAGGTGTTACCCAGTGTGCTGCTGGCAATCTTTGGTACTGGATTGTCCTGGGGAAGCTGTAACTCCCTGCTTCCTGGCTGAGTACTCCCTGGTACAGGGAATCATTGATCTAACAAGCCAGTAGTGTAAATTCCAGGAGACAAGATCAGGATTCTGGTACAGAAGTACTGTTGTATTAGATACCATAGACTCAGCAGGTGATTTGGGTCGCAGATGAGGTAGACTGGACAGACAGTGAATGAGACTGAATTTATGCTTGAACTCAGTATATGTTCCCATCTTAGCTATATTGTTTATTCTAGGCATATTAAATGTTGTTCTCCTGATTCTGACAGGGGGGTTGTATTTTAACTGCAAAGTGTTTACATTATTACAGATGTTCAGAGAATTAATTTTTTTTTTTTTTTTAATGCAGAGATCCACTCTGTCCCAAAGTTTCATCTCTTACACACTCACTTGCCAAGGTACCAAACTATCCTGGTTAATTTATTTTCTAGTGTAATTTCAAGAATATAATGACTTGTGGTTTTGAGGCTACACTGGGGCTTACATGGGTGGCAAGCCAAAGGGAAGCAATGCCCAAAGCAGTTCTGCAGGGACAGTGTTACCAGGGCTCCTCACTGCCACTGGTGGTCAAGTGGACTTACATCATGTTTAATTTTTGTATTCTGTTTTCTCTTCAGCATAGAGAGGAATGCTGTGTTTTGAACATCAAATTAAAAATTCCAAGTGCAAAATACTAGAACATAATTTCTTGCTTTCTTCCCTCCATCACTTGTATAATACTAAAGGCAGTACTAGTGTTTTCTAGCTGTAATAATAAACAAATAGAGTAACTGAATTTAGAAAATATAATGGAAAAATGAGATTAGGAACAATCTCAATAGTCTCTAACTACAACTATATTGAAGCTTTCATAAGGTGAGCTAAAGCTTCTAAAATACCTTCTGCAGTTATTTATCAGAATACAGTAGAAAACCCTCTTATTTTTTAGGAATATTTGGGTGAAAATAACAGAAATATTGTTAAGTCTTCCTTCAACAGGGACATTATAAGATTAAAATAATTCATAAAATACCATATTTTTGAAGGTATGATGACAGTCCAATAATTAATACCTTGATAAAAGCTCAGAGCCTTGCTTGTGCATAGATTTCTTATAAGTACATGTGGAAAAACTCCCACAAGCCAACGACTGTCGGGTGTATTACAATTAGGGCATAGAGACATAAAAGTTGCAAGCTAAAGATGAGTGCAAATAAAATTGAGAAGTTGTCATTTTGAGCGTTTGAAAAGCGTACTTTGGAAACTATCCTTGAGCATGGAAGAAGAAAAAAAACACCATGAAAAAAACCTAGAAAAAGGTATTTCAATAATAATAATACCCCACCAATTTCTGAAAAAACTTTTAGGTAGAAGACAAGAAGAAATTTCCTTCTGTGCCCACAGCTCAGAACAGACCGTACTCTGCAAGTAAGGGAAAAGGAACAATTTCAAGGTATACCAGACATCTCATTTGGTTTGTCATGAGATCTTTTAGTTGCTATTTTTGTCTATCAAGTTATTTTATAGACGTATGCTCTTATATTTATACAAATAAATGTATCAAACTTCTGGTCCTCCTCAGTCAGCTCCACCATGTGGCTGTCTCTGTTTACTTGCACCAAAAATTATCAGTGAACATATGTGATTAATATTACAGCAATGGAACTGTTGCTTTCTGCTTTAGCACTTCTCAAGGCTGACAGCTAGATTCTGTAAACTCTTTCAGTGAAAGGAGGGCCAGTGAGCAAAAATAGAGCACCTGAGGCAGCCTGGGAGAGCACACTTGGGAGCTACAGCCTGATTTGTGATCAGACTGGTGCTGGGAAACATGAGGCCTTGAAGGGCCTCCTCTGTTGTAGTGAATCTTGGGCTCACAGGACAAGAGGCTCGGTAATACAACACAACTTCCAAGGGCTCCAAGCTGAGAAGCTTCAGCTCTTTAGGTAGCAAATTCAAGGTTGTAAAACCAAAAAATGGTGATATGGCCAAAGAGAGAAGAGTTGAAAAATCCATAAGATCCCGGGAGCAAATTAAAACGACCCTGAGATATGGCATAATGCCAAAATAGGATGAAAACTGTCTTCAAGGTGGCATTGACAGAGGCCAAGGCTGTCTTAAAGGAGTTGAAAGTCCCTGGAGGCCCTTCGGACCTCCCTTGGGCAGTTCAGGCGAGGCTATCATGCTGGCACCCCATCGTGAGATTTAGCAGTGGAATTGTGCAGATACAGAGTCTGTGGGGCAACCCCAAATTGTGGGAGAAAGTTAGGAGCTAGAAGGAGTTTGGAGGCTGCACTGGAATGGAGATATGTTGCAATAAGAAGTTAGGAGCTTCAGATCATGTGAGAACTAAGATTACCTTTCTATAGGAGAAAGCTGAGGAGATACCCTGTGTGGGTGATGTGTTACCCTCTGTTCTGGTTTTATGAAAATACTGATATGCAACCTCTAGGATCAGTGAAGTTTCCTAGGCTAGGCATAATGATGCAGAAATTGTGGTAAGGTAGGAGTACAGCCAACAGGGGCAACAGAGTTCTACAAGATAATGTGGCTGGAGGTGGAAAGAGCAGAAATTAAAACAGAGGATAGTAGCCAAAGCCAGTAGAACATTCCTCTGTTTCTTTGCTTTACTTTGATTTAGTTATGGATTTGTTGAGATGAGAAGACCACGCTAGAATCTTCTCAGTTGAAAATGGTAGTGGTTTCTCTGTCTTCTACATTATAGTATGTAGAATCCTGTAATTATTTATGTGGAATATGGTAAAGGTATCTTACAGAAGGAAAATGAGAAATTGCTGTCAATGCACCTTTCATATGAATGCAGGTAATGAAATTGCACTATGTAAATAACTGTACACTCTTAAGAATAGCAAATACAAAAAAAATTTACTAAAGTATAATGTATTATGAATTTAAAATCGAGGTTTTTAATTTTTTCAGTTCAAAAATAAGAAACATGGAAGTACAAAGTGCTGATGGTATTGCAGTACTGGAAGATTGCATAGGTTTTTCTTTAACAAAAACAATAAGCAAAGTTGAAGAAAAACTAAAGAAAGGAGTCTTACCAGACTGTCAAGATGATGATATTTTTCCAAGGGCTGGAAATGAAATGGGAACAGGTAAGTTTCCGTCCATGGTTAGTACCTTTATTCTTGCTTCATGACTGTTAGAAATGGGTTTTCCTGGGGAGAGAAAAAAGGAGTTTCTGTAAAAATTACAGGGAAAATTCCAAAGCCCTTAACTTAAAGGAAAAGGGAAAGAAGGTTTTTCCTCTTTACACAGTCCTAGAGGAAGATCAGGTCACATATGAATGATTATGTGGAAAAGTGAATTTTTATCTTCCTTTCCACCTTCGTAGGGAGGTATTTGGATGGTTAAATATGTTGAATAAGTGCATAACATTTGATTTGTTTCACTGGGGAAACAGAAGTACATGATGCTAAGCTTGTATTTCCAAAGAGATGAGCTTCAGTCTTTGCACAGACTCTGCCTTTAGAGGCAGAAGCCTTTCCTCAGACCAGTGCTGTGGATCTTAGCAAGTGGCTGAAACGAGGTAATGTTTCAGCTACAATGCTCGAATTCAAATCCTCCAGATATTTTCCCACTCCAAATGGTGTGTCTATGTCTGTCCTAGAAACAGAGCAGGGAAGGGATTGCAGCATTTGCCAGTGAGGCTAAAGGCGTGACGCACATCTTTTTGGCTCTGGTGTGATAAAAGTGAGTTTGTGTAGTTCCTTACAATGCTAAAGTGACCATGAAGTCAGAGATTCACTGCAGTAGCATGAAGTGCCTGAGCCCTCTCCTTTTAACCTAACAGCTTGATGTCAACAAGCATGCTAACACAGAAATAGCTTGGTTTCTAACCTCATGTAATTCTGTACACATCTTCTGTTACCAAGTCTCCCTAAACAGACCCTCAGATAACTTATAGTTTTCTTTCTGAACCAAAAAGAAATTGTTTTGGCTTGCATTGGAAACTTACACCAAATTAATTCAAGGCAACTCAAAAAGAGCTATTGCTGGTGCCTTATAATCAGGGACCAAGGGTATGTATTGGAGTATTGAGGATTGTTTCTGTAACTTTAATGATGAAATAAAAATCCTCTGGATTGATTTTTGCATTTTGAATTTGATATTGACTGTTTAGAACACTCTGAATGCCTCCTTAATGTGGTAAATAATCTATTGCGGAGCATTCCAGCAGTGCCAGACTCCCAGAACCAGTTTTTACAGGTAGTGGTATAGCCCTAGAAGAATCTGTCATGGAGCTTACATTGAGAGCTTGTAAAGAAATTTGTCTATGAAACAATGATTTTAGGGTAGTTAAAACTGATGCTGAAGTATTGCAAAAGAATCTCATGGTACTGAGTGAGGTGATGGAGCACAAGTTTGTATTCTGTATTAAAGAGTGCAGGGTCACACTGAGAGAAAACACAGCTATCCAATCCCACCTACCACACAACTCCAGTTACACCTATTACTGAGCAGACTTACCATAATTAATGATAACTAAACAATCTCCAGAGGCATAAACTTACTGCCTGTTCACAGTGGAAAAGGCAAATTAATTTTTAGAAGTCCTTCAGAAGACAAGAGAAAACAGAATATTGTTCTGTTACCATTATGCCATTATATAATTGATGCTACCCCATCTTGAGAATGGCACAGAGTTCTGCACACCCCATCTCAAATCCAGGATGTAGAACTAGCAAAGATACAGTTCAGAGTGTACAGTGCAATTGAACAGCTTGAATATGAATTTTCAGATTGTTTGAAAACAAAACAATTAAAGGCAATATGAAAGATAGGTAATGAAAACAGTAATGGTAAAGGGAAAGCTGTCCTTCTCTAATGCAAACACTAGTAATTGCCACATTAAATTGGATTTAAAGGGAGCTATACAAAGTGTTTCTCCTTCACAAAATGCATAATTAAATGAACCAGCTCATTGCCAAAGGATATGGTAAATGCCAGACTACAATATGTTTTATGAAGAAAATTGAACAACTTAATAGTATAGAAGTACCTGAAAGGGGATTAAACATGAAGGTTTCATTATAGTCTCCATCTTGATAGCCACTAGTCACCAGAAGCTAGCAATGATATAACTGGAGGAATAAAAGTCAGTCTGTATCATATTTTTTCAGTGTGTTCCTAAATTGTACTTATTACTGGCCTCTGCAGAGTTAGAGCCTAATCTGCAGTTGATGAGGGAACGTGGGTGAAAATAAGTGAATTCCTGTTACAGCAAATGAACCCATGTACCCATCCATTTCTCCACTCTTGGATCCAGATATTCCTCCTCCACTTTTTTCTTTTCCCCCTGTAACTACTGTGAATAATGGTTATTCCTGTGTTAGTCAACTTGATCCTCAGACTATTTCCATGCTTTATGCCTGTGGAAGTTCAAGGGAAGTTCCTTGTGAATGATCCAGGGAATAGGAAGTATGAGAACAGACTGTTCACACACAGCTTGTTTTGTCATGCCGGCCCATTTCTTAGCTGTCCAAGAGCAAGAAAGTATTTAATTTGGAAAAAACATCTGATTAAATGGAGTTAATTATAAACTATTAGTTGAAGAATGTTAGCAGTGTACTTTTAAAAAGCATAGGCTACTGTGTGGGAGGGGTATTTACCTGTTAGGAGGGGTTTGCAGTCTACATCGAATTCCTTGTTGTGCACAGTTTAAAATTGCTTTGGCTGTAACTACAGAAGTTGCAGCTCCAGCTGGATTGCAGTGTAGGCATGCCCTACAATATAGTTCTGTTGACTTCAAACTCAAGAAGTGCTGTCACGTACAGCATGGTATGATGCAAGTTTTCAGTAAGTTTCAATTTGGAGAATTATCAGTCTTTTACATTTTAAAGATGTTAAGTTCAGTCATTAAAAGGAAAAAATCTATACAAAGTTCTTCTCAGATAGAAATCTGAGTTTTTATTTGCCTATTTCTTTTCAACAATTACAAACAATGTAATGTGTTTTTAAATACAAGAAGATGAAAGTGAGTTCTTGCATCAGTTTTGGTTCTTTTCTGCATTGAATAATGAGGACTTGCGTATATTAAATGTAACTTTTTATGTTTGCAGAAGCTCAAATCAGATTTCTTAAGGCAAAGTTACGTGTGACACAGGAAGACCTGGCCAATGTAGTATTTGAATGCAGGAAAAAGGTAAGAGATGAATTTTTTAATCTAGAAATGGAATAGGTTCCTCTTTAACAAATAATCACAAAACAGAATTCTCTCAACCTTTCCTTTTCAAGTATTAAGAGTTAAAGTTCTATTTTTTTAAAATACCCTATGAATTTAGAGTCAGGGGTGGTAATTTCTGTATGTGATCTTGGGCTAAAAGCTTACAAAATGCACTTAATGGAAAATCATTTGGGGCCGAAAAGAACCACTGGGAGTGAAGACATGCCCCATGTAGGGCCACTGTGGTGCTGCAAAGTCCCAAACCATCACTGCTGGGAAGGAGAGTGGAGCCTGAGAAAAAGGAGGAAGAAACAGTAGCAGTTTGTGGTGTGCAGAGAACGAGAGTGGTGCCCAGAGCCAGCTGGGGGGATGAGATGGATGGTTAGGGTAGAATGAGAAATAGAACAGCTTGATAAATACAAAAGCGTGAGAAATAGAGTCACGTGCTTTCAGTGTCCTCAGTGGATCAAGTGTGGAAAGAGCTTCCATTTTAAATGGAATATTGTAATCAAAACAGAAATTAGGCTCTGTTCTCAAGAGTACAGTAATGCAGAGGACAATATTTGGAATTAGATATTTGGGCAGATCAAACTGAACTTAAGGCATTGTGAAGCTACACTGATATTTCACTGTTAGAATGTACAAGTGAGTTTTAGGATCTGCACTGTCTGGCAATATATTTTAAAGTGATGCTCAAACCGCTCTTGAACCGTAAAACCTTAAGTAGTTCATATCTGTCTGCCAGAGAGATCACTTCTTATTCATGTATTTGTAATCAAGCAAGGTTTTTGAAGTAACTTTCCATTTTACATAACTGGATTATATTTAGTTGTGGTCTCTTAACTTCAGAATGCTTTTTTCCACCTATTCCCCAGGCCCAAATGTGATGATGACATTAAGAACACATGGCAAAACACCTATATGTTTTCTTACAAGCTTTTAAGTTAGCATTAAGGAGCAGGATGATATTAAATTAGTTTTTTGAGATAAGTACATTAAGAAAATCTTCAGAAGTAATTAGATTTTCATATTTTCTATCTGTACTTTATTTTTATCAACACAGGTGCTTCTGCATTTCAATACTTTCATGCTGTGATCAGAAGAAAGTTGTTACATTAGATTTTTAAGACATTTTCATTGTCAAATCAAATATAATTTTGTCAGTAGCTATTGAACTTCATCATTCCATGCCAAAACCACTACAGAATTCAGTTACTGTAGCAGATGACAGACAACCTTGTACTTATTCTTGTCCTGCTCCCTTAGCACTTTGTATGTAAATGTATTATTTTGGGTTCCAGTTTCTCTGGTGTGAAAATAACTTTATTACATTCAGAAGGTCCCAAAAATTTCATTTTGGCAAAGCCTTGAGATAGATTCTGGGTTTGATTCCAAGTCACAGCCCAATTGTTATAAAGAAGCAGTAAATCTGTTTAAATATAAAGAGGTGGGAGTTTCTGAGGTGCATAAAGTCATGAGAAGCTTAGGATAAAGCACACAGATTTCCCAGGTGGAAAGCTTGTATTCCAAGGGGCTGAGAGAACAGCAGAGAAAGACTTTTTCCACAGAAATTCCATTTCTGTATGTGCCTTGGTTTCTTTTTCTTAAAGAAAAGCAGGGCATAATGTGTCTCTGAAATAATCTACATTAGTATTCACTTTAAAAAGTTTGAAAGGTTATAAAAGAAAAATGCCTTGAATTATAATGCCTAATGTGGGATGTAATTGCCAGAAGGTCATGAATCTAATACAGGATTCACTTCATGTTAAGAGAATCTTAAATTTGAATATTTGATTTATCCTGGATCATTAGCTTGCTTTTAAGTCAAAACCAGGTAATATCATAAAACATGATGGATCGGTTTATCAGCGATTACATTCTCCTCCTTTTCCCATAATTTTTCCTAATGTGTGCATTTAGCTATTCTCATGAAATACCTATGTGCCACTGTTGTTATTCATATTATTCTATATAATTTTGATTCTTTTCAAAACCTTTGGGCTATGAGAAATGTTTTACATACTGCTACAAGACAGTTTCAAGTAAAAGACTGCAGAAAATAAAATGAGAAAAGTGTTACTGGTTTTTAAAGTATTATCTTGTAAAATGGTGTTTTGTTTCCATAGTCTTACTTGTTGCTATTTCTAGATCTACAGCACATATATTCTTACTGCCTTTTATTTACAAGACATTATTAATGCATTACCCTTCTGCTTCCTTGCAATAATTTAGTTGGGTTTTTTTCCTAATTACTGCCATACAGGATGATGAAAATCAGAATTTAGAAACTCGGCTTAAAGATACTGAAGACGAAAACACAAGACTGCAACGAACAATCAGCCTGCAGCAGTCTCAGACTGAGAAGTACAAAATATTGTCACAAGAAGCAAACAAAAAAACCGAAGAGTTACAACAAGAGGTCACCGCACTAGAAAAGGTATTGTGGGTATTAGTCTCATTTATCTCAAAAAAAGGAAAAACCCACATCAAATTGCCCTCTGTTTCCTGATGGATTGATAGAGCTGTATCCAATGATCTGGTTTGCGTTTCAATGTGTATTAATAGTTGTATAAATTGTATTTTTAAATGGCCTAATAATTTTTTTTTAAAGGAAGAAATAATATATTTTGCTAACTGTTTTTCTTCTGCTTCTACAATCATATATTTCTTTGTTTTAGAATTAAATTCCTGTGTAAAAGACCCACAAGAGACAAAACTATCTTTTCAGAAACTGCTGTTGAATTTAAAAAGGAATCCTGAAAAGTACAAGGAAATTGTATTTTTCGGGTTTTAATTATAATTTTTTAAAAATTGCTTCTGTAAATTCTATTGTAAACTGTAGAACCTAATGAACATTTTTAAAAGCACCTGCAGCTTGTAACAGTCTCTTCTGCAGGTAGAGGAAGGAATGTCTTTGTTGTTGCAAATGGACTGTTGGAAAAGCAGGCGCTCCGGTGTGGCTGAGTCCCAGGGAGCGTGGCTGCTGCTGTCCCACACACGCACAGCGGTGCCCGTGCCTGGCACAGCAGATGGCTGCGTACACAGCTTTGTTTGTTTGGAACTTAATCTTAGGGGCAGCACGTGTTTTTCTGTAATTCCTCAGAGGTTGACTTCAAAACCAGCATATAGTGTTGTGTAGCACATGTAATACAACCAGGAGAATGTTTCAGTTGAAAATTTGAGGAAAAGAGAACACAACTCAGCCCATCAAAGTCTCATACTTCCACTAAATCCTATTATGGGTTTGTGTGGCCATGCTTGTATCTTAATGTTTTGTAGTTCTGGCATTTTAAAACTAACATGGTCTTTGTGTTCTTTTTGTGCAGATACTTGAAGGTTTTAAGTTCCCTTACACTGATTGTGATTCTGTCAGAAAAAATATTCAGTACTAGTATTTATCCTACGCATCAGCTGACAGCAAATAGGGCTAGAGATTTACAGTCATTTAGTCCCTTATCTTAAGGCAAGACAGAACAAACTATATTCAAACCATCCTGGACATAAGATTGTTTAACCTGTAGTTAAAGCCTTCTGGAATGGCAATTCCAACCATTTCCTTGCACACAGTCACAGTTAGAAAGCATTTAGGAAATGGGATAAAAAGTTTATTCACTTCCACTGTACTGGTACCATATCCAGAATATGGTCACTTCCCTCACTGGTCTTTGCTTCGGATTTACCATCCTCAGTTGCTTCAATTATTCCTCATAGGTTGTGTTTTCTAGAATCCATCAAGGTTACCAATCAGTCATGATAATGAAAAATAGTGGTAATTCTTTAAAATACTAAGACAGCAAAAAAAGCAAATGTATGTAATTAAACGTTCTCTGCTAATTCAGAAGTTATTTTACATATTTTTTCTGCTATAATAAATTATCTAACTGCAAAGAACATGCATGTAAAAATAATTTTGCAGTAACTGCTTAAATCTCCTGTGGATTTAGGAGTATGAAAAGTGCTCTATTTTTTTAGATATGAAGTATTTTTCAACCCTATTTAATTAATGTAGTATAGATCAATTCTAGACGTTTAAAAGCAATTTCCTGTGAACACAGGCTTGAAATGGTGCTACTGTGCTGCTAAACTCTCACAACTCTTACTTTCAGTCGAAAGAAAGTTTTCTGTGTAGCTGAGAGAGCACAAATGTAACCTCTGATTTTAGGGCTTTTATTGCTTTTTCTGTTGTTGCACTGTAGATGATGGTAGACCTACATTGTGATACATTCTTCCCCATACTCCTTAGATAATCAAATTTTGTAACTTCATTAACGCCCGAGGTACTTTTTCTATGTGCCTAAGCAGATTCTCATCCGCTTTTCACAATTTACCTGAAACATAGTAACCACTTTGTTATTTTTACATTGTATTCTTTTGGTGTTTGGTCTCTGTTTGCTGCAGCACCCACCTAAGGCAGCAGCTGAACTCTGATGCTCCCAGAAACTTCCATCCTTTTATTTCCAGCATTCAAATTCTTTTCTATCTAGTTGATCTAATAAATGCTATCACCTCTCCCATCTCTTTTCACCACTGGTCTACAAGAACATTCCTTCCTTTGTGTGTTCAGCTTAGCTCTAATGTTAGATAGTGGTCAGAGGAACACCAAAGTTGTTCTCTTACTCTGTTTAGGCCTTTGTGCAGGGGTTTATCCCTTGCCTTGAAGAAAGGCTTGACTTTAAGTACACGTTCTCTCTCAACTGTTTTTTGGGGAGGTGTTGCAGAGCGTTCTAAAGGTAGTGATGCCTTGAGTGACCTAAGGCATCAATAGCAGTGCTGCCTACACTGCTGCTGGGAGCACAGAAGGCCTAGGGAGGATTACTCATGGGCCATCACAGTCCCTGCTGATACTCAAGTGCCTCAGCCATGTCAGAACAGTGGGGAAAATCCAGCAACTGAAATGGGATACAAATTTAAAACAAAGTAGTTTATTCTCCCCCCGCTTAGAGAAACATTATGTGAGAAAACGAATCCAGCTTTGACTTAAAGTATTGAAGAAAAGGCAGAAACCTTGCCTAGTTACAAAATAAAACACTTATTTCAGGCATTTTTGAGATTAAAAACTTGGAGTTGAATATATTTAACAATATACCCTCACTGGATGACTTGCAGAAAAGTCCTTGATAAAGTGTTATGTGTGACAGTAAGTGTCAAAAATCCCTAAAAGAATTCTTAGAATTCTTTCATTAAATGATCTGATTAGTTGATAAGTAATTTGCATTGCATATAGACTATTTTTTTTGGTCATTTAATGCTTGAAAGACGATATTCCAAAGTTTTTAATATTAATGCAGATTAAAATACATAGCACGAAAGATTTAGTTGACTTTATTCACAGCACCATCATCCTGATACGAGACAAAGAGGTCAATTAGTATGTATTTCTTGGATAAATGATGTGGAAGTGTTAAGTAAACACCACAGAACAGGTGTAGAATTGAGAAAATAGAAGAATTACTCAGAAATGAGGCAGTCTGAGGGCTGCCTCATTATCAGTAAGCCCCCTTTCTACCTGAGCTGGTTACAAGAATCTTTCTGTGCCCGTTACTAAAAATTTGATACTTTAAAGAAAAAGTCTATTTCTTTTTCATGAAACACAAGATGTGCTCTTTCTGCCAGAATTGTTTATTTCTTCTATTTTGTCTGTTATCTATATTCCCTGATCTTTAGTCTCATTATTCTGTTCCTCAGCTTAGTCTCTTTCTCTCATTTCCCCACTCACAGCACTATGAAATACTGTCAGCAGAGTCAAGAGACAACTGTTTTCATTGGGCCATAACACTTGGTGAACTATTTTCTACCAGATGAAATAGTTACTACCCTCAGCCATCTTCAATAGGCTGCTTTAACTTCTTGGTGGTAATTGCATGTAGTAATCTCTGGGGCAAAGAGGTAAAAGGAACAGGGAGGAAGAAGCAGCTGGGAACATGAGCCATCATTCCAAAATCCGCCACAGAGTGGACACAATAATTTTTTTTCTCTTTTTCTGACTGATCATACAAGGTTTTTCAGTCAGTCCTGTGGTCTTACATGATCAGCTCCACAATTATTCCAGGAGAAGCTTAAAAAAAAATAAAGATGAGAAATATCCCTTTTCAAGATTTCAAAGGAGAAGGGGATGTTTTAACAGTAGACTTCTCTTTGAGACAGACTCTATCTGCAGGCCAAAGAAGTTCACAGACTCTTCAGCTTTCAAGGGTGAGACTTTCTGTAAGTGTGTTTTTGATACAGGATTCATTAAACCACCATTATTCATGATGTTTTTATTGGGTTTGTCCTTTCTTAAATAGGAATTGGAGAATCTAAAGCGTGCCCAAAAGCAGGCTGCAGCCACTCAGAGTGCAACAGAGGTTCGTTTAAACAGGGCCTTGGAAGAAGTGGAAAAGTATAAAGTGGAGCTGAATAAACTGAAGCAAAGCAACAAGGTACTGTGGCTTAGGAAAAGAATTTCCAGTCTGTAATCACTCAGTAATGCTAGAATGAGACAAAAAGCTTGATGGGCTTTGGACACATCATGTCTCTTACAGGCAGCCCCAAAATTAACTTCTGGCAAATCACAAAAGGCCTCAGTAAGTGATCTTAGATGACACTATGGCAACCTCTGCAGGAGGAGGAAATGTACAGAATGAAGTTAAAGCCTTTCTGATTCTCCTCATTTGTGTGAAAATGAGACATGTTTAGAAAGAGGGAGAAGTACACATACACACCTAATACATACGAAGGCAAACCACAGCTCTTATTGCCAAGATTTTTTCTTTTTTAAGCTTTGATGTGGGAGTATTTTGATTAATCTCATTTCTTTACAGAAGTGTCATGTGTGGCTACTGTTTGTCACTTTCTTATGTAATGCCAGGTTTCACTGGTTAAAGCACCACTTTCATAATTAATACATTTCTCCTTTTCTTCCCTTGGTAGGATGTAGCTAACCAAGAACTCAAAACGATCGAAGAATTAAAATCAGAAAACAAGAAACTGCAGAAACAAAAAGGAGAGCTAATTACAGGTTTTAAAAAGCAGTTAAAGTTAATTGATATTTTAAAGAGACAAAAGGTAAGGAGCAGAGTATGGGTGTATTTCAGTTAACAACCTCTAGCTAAATGTGTCTGTGGTCCAATAAAGTAATCCTGAAAACTGTGAGTTCATATGGAAGGAAATTAAAATGAGAGGAAAGTATACTAAGAGATGTTGCCCAAATTGAACAATTTTGCACTTACTAGTTCCATCACACCTTTCACTTAAAATACTTGGGATGTGTGCAGTCATTTCTTTCAGTTTTCCTTCTGAGGCTGCATGAGACCTGGAGAGCCAAGGGCTGCACAGGTGTCTGGATGGGACCTCAACACCACAGAGTGGGTCACCTCCAATTGCTTACTCTGCTGAATCTCATGGGATTTATTTTGCAGTGGAGTCAATGCATTTCTTATACCCTCAAACCAAAGCTGTAAGACAGCTAAAGCAAGCAATGTATGGTGGCTTCTTAAGCAGAAGCCGCTTTAAGAAGGGCCAGCCTTAGAGATAAGAAAATAGACCATTTTATTTACCCTTTGAGTATTCAGTGATCACCAGACATTTAGTAAACACTTTTGAAGCTGTTGAGCCCCTAGAGGAAGAATAGTTCTGTATGAAGTGGCAACCTGAAGGAGCAAAATACACACACTTATCCTAAGAACTGGGAATTGCAATATGAAACTACACCCTTGAATCTGAAATACCTCCCCAACACAGGGCAAAGGAGGACAGGTATGTGGAATAAGAGGAAGCGGGGCTGCTTATGCATTCCCAGTGCAAGAGAATTTTTCTGGCAGTAACAGGATGCAGAGGAGATCCTGGGGATTCATCTAACAGCAACAGTGCTAGTTCAGCTTTTGGCTGGCCCTTCTAGCTCTGCAGGTTTATTTTGAGAATGAAAACTACACAACATTCACTCAAAAGTGAAAACAAAATATGTTCTTATAGATGAGGTAGCTCACTGTCCTCTGGAACATGAATTCACTGAAATGGATGTCACAGAGCAGCATTTCTGTTCTGTTCTGTTCTGACTGGGAACCAAACCCATGGTCTCAGACAAGTGTCACAAACTGCATTATATACATTTTTAAACAGTTACAAATGCTGTATTAGAACTGCAGATAGGAGAGAAAGCGACTTAGCTTTTCTTACAAAAAGTGTTACTCACAGAAGGATGCTGTGAGTTGTCCTTTCTGAAAAGACTGTGATGGGAAGAACATGGACGAGACCGGGGGTAACCCTGCCCCTTGCAGCTTCTGGCAGAAGGCACTGGGGAAGGGCAGCTGAAGCTCACGTGCTCAATATTCACAATCAGTGGAAGGACTTCAAGACTGCTTCAAACAGGCCTTTTGTTGAATGAATTAGAAAAACCTGATTTAGGCTATTTGTTAGTATTTGTGTGGCAGGTTCAGATGCACAGAGCAGACAAAGCCTGAAGAATGACAGAGGGGAAAAAATTCCCCAAAGACATTATATATCAGGAGTAGGATGATTTGCTTTATAATAGCTTTAATGTGAAATTGTATATTGATCAGCTTGAAAGGATGTGGACCAGTTTTCTTACGTGTTCTTCAGAAGTCACAAGAGTTGTCAGATTTTCAGGAATTTCTGTGCTTTATTAAAACCCATAAAATATCCCAGTTATCCAGGATTTTGTATTGGCCATTCACACTATTTTACCTTCTGATCTTTTTTTTTTTTAGATGCACATTGAAGCTGCCAAGATGCTTTCTTTCACCGAAGAGGAATTCATGAAAGCTCTTGAGTGGGGAAATTATTGATCCCATTAAATAACAACTTCTGTTTGAAAGATGAGTCAGATGGCACATTATTTTGAGACTGTATATGAGTCCTTGTTAATAGTTAATAACTGTATATCCCACTGCGTTGATTTTGTTGATTTTACTTATGTTTAAATAGTTTAACTTTTGTAAGCCTGATAGCTTGTGTAGTAATGTCATATGAAATACAAATTTCTACTTCATTGTCAGGCCAAACTGCCCATTCTGTAAGGAGCAGAGAAGCTCAGACCATGCAAGGAATATTCAAACAAGTGAACTTGGCTATCAGTTTGCTCTGTTTTAGCATTTAAAACTGTACCGTACCTATGGTAATATTCAGTCCAAGGAAGTCAGGATTTAGTCTCAGAAAATTCCTTGTTGCAACAGAAATAAATTAACCACTGATCCAGTTGAGAAGAAAATGTCATGTCCTTTTTAAAACACGTGGTTGGAAAATTGGCCTTGTCTGTTCTCTGTAACAGATCTCTCCTCAAAGCTAGCTGGTCTGGCATCTAATTTAAGCACCAACAGCTCTTTTATAGAAATGACCATAACTTCTTTTAGCCATTACATCTTAGCCCCAGCTGGCATAACTGCACATGAGACTTGCCTCTCATTGCCCAGACTAACTCCATAGTCCCATAGAGCTGTATTCTGTAAAACTGTTCCTTCAGTCGAGGTGAAAATATGAAACCTTTCCCTGGCCATCAGCTGCTGCTTTGGCATACAGGCAGGAGCGATGACTCCACATTCACAGGTGCTCTACAAGCATTACATCTTTAACAATTTCTTTAGTCATCATTGTAATCAGTAACTAGGAAACAGTTTCAGAGTAGATGAGCTGAGCCTGTTGTGCGTACATTAATGAACAGGAACAACACAAGCCTGTGCTGCTTGCATGAACCTCTGCCAGACCTCAGCTATTGCAATGGATTCCTCCCTCAGAGTAAGTGAAAAAGAACATGGGACAAAAATCACTCAGTTTATGCACTGAAAGAAAGGTATAAACAGTGATTCTGACCTCATAATGGAACAACATCTCTGCTTAGATCCTACCAGTGAAGTACCTCAGACCTACCCCATGGAGATGAGACATGACATTTGGATATGGATTGTAGTAGTGTAATGTCAGGACAGCCACATCTTCCCAGAAGTAGTGCATTAGGAGAATCCTTTAGTCCAGACCAGAATACACATGCGAGCTTAGGTTTCTGCTGTGTTGCTGGAGAAAACACTTCTAACATTGCTACATGACTAACTGAGAATAATTGAGAACTCCAGAACAGTTTATTTGTGAAAAATGCAAGTGGAGCACACACTTACATAAAACTAACTGCTCATCAGTTTAGAACTTCGGTCTAAAAAGGAAGTCTTTTAATGCTATTAAAAAGGAATTCCTCACTGTTAACAGCAAATGGAAGTTTTCACTGGGAATCAGCTGACACCTAGTGGTAAAGCAGGAGCTGAGCTGGGGGAAGGTTCAGCTCTCTTCTGAAAGTTCATTACCTCTTCTCTGCTGGTAAGCCAACCTGAAATCTTCTCCAAGCATGTTAATGTCGTTTTCATCTTTGAGTATTCCCTGCATTAACAGGAAAGAAACACACACCAGAAGGTAAAACAAAGTAGAGAGACTACTATGGATCTCTGAAGTTTTCCATGAAAGCAAGTATGGTATCCATAATACTGTTATGTTACCTTTAAAACAAGCCTGAAAATCAAGCCTGAAAACCATCAGAAAACCGGAACAGATGAATTACAAATTGGTGCTAACCCAGAGCCCGCCTTTTGTTCTGCCAAAAGACAACATTTAGCTGCATTCTCTTGCTCACAGGAGTGATTGCAGTCAGTACAGCACCAGAGCAGGTTTAGTAAGACCAAACAACTGCAGTGAAAAGAGGCCCTGGCTGGGCTGGGGCTCTGTCTCCACATTTACCTGTGTTGGAATCAGCTCATACAAAAAAATAATATGGGAAATCAGGTAATGCTGGACAACTTAATCAAAAACTATGTTTTTGGGAAGGGAAGCAGGGCACCCAGAAATCTAAATTTCTAATTAATTCTAAAGTAATTTCACAGCTAAAAATATGTATGACCCACAGAAAATACCTTGCAGCATTTAAAAAAGAGGAAGAAGTTACAAACTGCATTTGTATTGGAAAGCTTCGAATTTGGTAGCACTTTGCTATTTAACCATTTTAAGTGAAGTAATGTGATGTAAGAGCACCCAACTCAGACATAGCATTGAAGCAGAGAACAGAAAAGTAGAACATCATACATGGCACATGTGTGAGCCTTGGACGCTGAAATTACCAAGGCTTCCTACAGCAGCAAACTCAAACAAGGAAAGTGTATCAAAATGTTGTTACTATGAGTTATCCTTTAATTAAATCTACATTAGAGAACAACTTGCTCCAAGTGTTACAAATTCCTGCACCAATAACTGTATTAATATTTGAATAAAAATGAAACTCTGCTCTACTTAACATTTTCCAGTATTGCAGAATTTCTTTAACCAGCTGGATAGTTCCCTCCCTACTGTAAATGCATTTTTACATCCCTAAGGCAGCTCTCTGTTCATTTGTGTACTATTAGGAGATCATTCCAATTATGAAGCATCTTACAAAATAAATTGTGATTTATTCCTATTGCAATAACTGCTTCCATCTTTTTAGCTTCTGAAAACACAGGGATGAACAGAGCAAGCTTGGAAATGTATCTGTAAATGATGCAGTTCATTGCACTGCTGCAGAGTCCATAGATATAGAATATTTGGCAGACAAGCCAGAGCTGCAAGAAATTGCTGCCAAAACAAAAACTGAGAAACTGGGTGGAAACAGGTTTTAAGATGTGGTGGACCCCTTTCTAGCTAGAGAAGCCCTGCTGTAGAACTCACATTCCATATTTCAAACACTGGACGTGCAAAGCGCTGTAGAAGCTTTCAGCGAGTTCTGTACAAGGCATCAGTAGTGCCAGAGAGCCCAAAGCCCCTCAGCAGAAAGAGCAGTGCTATAAATGGGCCCCAACTCAAAAGAAAAAAGGAAGAGCTGAGTGCAGGTGAGCTAACACAATAAGGACATTCACTGACTCCAGGAACTCGCACAGTTCTGCAGCTTCACTTTGAACTATCCAAGAGAATACCAATTTACAGGATAGACATTCAAGGTATTTAAAATACAATTCACTTACTCGAGGAAGATAACCCAGCAATTTCCAAGCATGCTCTTTCAATAGTTTCTGTCTCTCTTCTTCAATAATTGCACGGATACTTTCTTGTCTTCTCTTCTCTAACTCTCTTTCTTCAAGTTCACGCTCCTAGAATAAACAAATTTTCCCAAATTCTGTTTCAGCTTTGTGAACATTTGTTTCCACCACTATCCACCACAACATAAAGAGAAAACTTTTAGTGGAGTAAATTTTGAACTTCATTACTAATTCCTGGTCACAGGAAATTCTCTTGAAAAGGATGGAAAAGTGTATGTGAAAAAACCCCACAAAGCACCATTTAAACAATACCTGTTTGGCAACTGGAAAACAATCTCAGATAAAAGCAAACTGAATGCAAGTCATGGGGTGAGTCTTCTGTCCAAGCGTTTGGTGCCAGAAGCCCTTTTGAAGGCAGGCAGTGTACAGTTCTGATGGCTTTTTGGCTCTCAGACAAGTTAGTCTGTTCCTGCCCTACTGCTCTAACTCAGGAAAAGGTGCAATAGGTATGAATTCTCACACTGATGACTGGAAATTACAATTCACATTACATAGGTGATTTATACCCTATAAACAGTTACGAAAAACAGCAGTATGGGATTCCATGTCTTGCTTTCAGCTTACAACTTTTCTTCCTCAGATCTCGATTCAAGAGACTTAACCTAAAGGAAGGCTGGGCCTTCCCCTCCTCACACATCATTATCAGTGCAGCTGACCAGGGATATGGAGCTGGACAGCAGTTGTGTTGCTGATCTCATGGCTCCTGAGGAGGTATTTGCACAGCACATCACCTACACAGGGGGCCAGAGATGGTGCTGACCCCAGCCTCTTGAGCAACAAGAAATAGTTAGCTCTAAAATTACTTTTCTCTTGTCAGAAACCAAAACAAAGTCCTGCTTCCCCCAGCATGATTCTCTGCAATCCCGGTCACGTTTCCCTAGCAACACCAGCATTGTCCCTTAGGATAGCACAAGTATTCCCATATTAAACACTGTCCTCAAACCAAAGGTGCATGTGAAACCCTTACTTTTTCTGCAATACACTGTTTGCGACGGTCCTCGAGAATTTTCTCCACGGCCGTTTTGTGTTCAAGCTGTTTCATTCTCCGTTTCTGCGCGTTCAGCTGCTCAATGCGATCGTCCTCAGCAAACTTGGCCAAAATCCTCTGCCGGAGGGCTTCCTCCTCTTCTCTCATAGCTTGTTGTGCTGCTGCCTTCAGAGCAAATTGCTCTTCATATGTTTGCCTTAAGTCTAGGCGCTGCCTTATTCTCCTTTCAATTTCTGCCTATAAAGGAATTTAGTAAAATGCATTATTAGTGAACATTGAAAAATTCTCAGCAGCAGCAGCCAATCTACTCCATTTATCTTGGAATAAATTTACTGTAGCTCTTAACTTCTAGCATAACTAACTGGAGCAAACATTCCATATCTGACAGTGTTCTCCAGTATTAATCAGCTTTGCAAATATCACAAGATTCTCAAAATTAAGTCCAAAACAAAAGGAGATTTATTTTCCCATTACGATGAAGGGAATCAACAAAACAGTCATCCTGAACAACATTCTAAAAATAGCAGTGTTTGGTATCTCAACCTGTTACATTTGTTTTTCACCCACAGGAAGGTAAGACAGAGTGTGGCCAGGCCCATAGGAAATGGACGTGCAGAAGAAAAGCATTTAATTAAACTACTTAGCTTAAACCTAAACTTGAAAGTTACTGGTATTCTCCTTCATGCAATAAAGAAATGTATAAATGGGGCCATAAGGGTATTCAAAACTTTCACTTGTCTTCCTGGTTGAAATTAAAACATAAATATGTTAGGAATGGAAAAGGCAATTCAAAGCACAAAATTTTCCCTTCAGAACCTACACTAATGTACAAACTGCCTGTCTGACTCTATTTAGGAAATGGAGTTGAAAAGAAATACTTTGTGCTAGAACAGAATTGGAAACAATTCAAATTCATTTAAGACTCCTAAAACCATATCAGAATTAAGCCTTTTGCTTTGAGATAGCTCACAGTCTAAAAGGGGCTCAAGAAGCCCCTCAAACACATCCCAAAGTCACAAATAACACTGCAGACTTAAAAATCCAAAGTGTGTAAAAAAACCCCTTCATGTACCTGCCAGCACTTACCATCTCCTTCTTCCTTTCCATCTCTTCTTGTTTTTCCAGATACAAATCTTGGCGGATTTGTTCCTGTTCTTTACGCTTCTGTTCTTCTCTTTCCATGGTCTTGGCAAGCTATTACAAGAAGGAAAGGTTTCTAAATGAAAGACAAAAACATACAACAATTTTTTCTACAATTTCAATTTTTGATACCATGTTTTGAACTCTCTGTTTTTTCTCCTCAGTGTCTCGAACTTTAGCCATCCAATCATCTTCTCTTTGTCGTTGCATGTTGGCAAACTCCATAATTTTCCTATTTTCTTCTTCCATCTCTTCCTGTTTCCTTTTCCTCCAGATAGCTTGTTCTTTTATAAACTCTTCAATATATGTCTGAGTTTCTTTCATTTTGTCTAACTTCCGTTGTTTCTCCCTGTAGAAGATGGGAAAAAAAAGTTCAAATAGTTATTTAACATACTGCAGAGTAACAATAAATCAACCAGATGCTCGCCATTAACAATATATTCCAGAGACTAACATTTAAATTACTCTCCTTAGCCATTCTGCTAAAAACTAGAGAGCTAAACTGAAAATACTTAGTAATGAATTGCCCCAAGAAGGGAATCTTATGTCTAACACCTTTCTGGAGGACAGACTGTACACAAAAGTACTCACTGCTGCTGCATTTTATGCCCCATCAAAGAGAAAGAAGAAAAGAGAGCCCAATAGCACCACAACTTCTAAACTTTTTGTTTACACTAAACTCTCCCCCCCACACACAATACTCTGCCCTCAGAAACCTCCTTCCCTGTTCCTAAGACATACAAACAAAGCGTCTGGTAGCAAGGCAGGGACACAAGGTGAGGCAGAAATATGTAATATGCTGTCGTGTCCAGCATGATGGGCCCATTGGAAGCCTTTCTGCAAATAAGCTGGATTTCATATTTGGGGAACAAGGACATGAGACTGACTGGGACATTCTGGTGTTTCAACAGGAAAATTCATGCAAGTCAGTCTCTTGTTAGTAAAATGTGACTGAGCAAAACTAAGATGGGCCTTAGTCTATATGGAATAGGTGCATACAAATTAGCTTTCTGTGCAGAATTATATGAGTTGGTATGTTTTAAATTAATAAATAATAAAAATTCAAAGTAACTAACATTTGGTCTTCTTCATAGATCTTTTTTACAATTTCATCAATCATGCATTTCTCTCTTAGAAACTCTTCATAAGCTTCTTGCTTCTTCTTCTCTTGTTCCTCAACCTGCTTGTCCAGTTCTTGATGGTACATTTTCTTCTCCTGGTTTCGCCTCAGTTCTGCAGACATTTCTTCTTTCAGAAACCTGTCATACTCTTCCTTCATCTCTTGGGCTACTTCATCCTCCCATTTCTAGGGGGAAAAAGGCAACGCAAGATTGCTGTTCACTCCCACTACTACAGCTTGTAATGAAAAAATACACAGTATGAAAAGGAATTATGCTGCATTACCAGAAAGGAACGTCTTCTACCTCAATCTATAAATGCAGAGCCTTAACACACTTAATAGCTTAATCCAGTCAGTAGAACCCTTGAAGGGCACCCTCAAGATTTAACCAACTTGAGGAGCACTAAAAGTACTTAAAGGACAAAGCATTGAGCACAGGTGGGACTCACTCACATCAGCACAGTGACTGGAATGAAGCTGGGCTACAGAGAACACCCTCAATGAGCACATTGCTCTACAGCAACTGCCTGCACTGAACCCTGTATAAAGCATTAACATAATCACAATCATCTGCCTGATCACCAATGTTATCCTATACATAAATACAAATTTGCAAGCCTTTCTGAAGTTACCCAGATCACTGTTTAACAATAATAACATTGTTTTCAACAACCAGACTCTGAGGTAAGGATTCGCCATTGTAAAAACTTACTGTACAAAGGGTATCATATTTTTTACTTGGACAAATATTACAAAACCAGTAAAATAACAACTATAACCAGTCATACAGGTAATTCCCTACTCCTTCAATTGCAATGGCAAAGTAAAACTTTTTCTTATAGTTAGTTATTACTGGTTAATTAATCCTTCATAACACAAAATATATTTTCAATAACACTGAATGCCTGAACAATATTTTAGATAAAAAAGGTCAAAGGAAAAATCTTCTGCACAATCCATACAAAGAGTTACAGGACTCAGGTGCTGGGATGCACTAATTACCATTTTCTCATCGTACATAGCTTTTTTTTCAGCAATCTGTGCAGCTCGTTCTTTATTCATATAAGCAGATTTCAGCTTTCTTTCTAACTCTCGAAGTTCAAGACTGGAGGGGGAAAAAAATTATCCTATTACAAGGGGGTAGGTATCTAGGGGAAAAAATTAGGTTTCCATCACTATTTAAACAATATTTTTCATCAGGGGCAACCCTGATGAAAAATATTGCTCTAGCTAAAGGGCAGAAAAAGAAAAAAATCCATTTAAAAATGAGAGTTACATATATTTCTACATGTGCTATCAACAGTTCTGCCTACTTCACTTTAACTATATAAGCACAGGTACGCATACATACACATGTACGCTCACAGGTATGCCCAAGTGTACATATACATATACCCAAAAAGAAAATTTTTCGGATCAACGTCTTTTATAGACAAAATTTGCTTAAAAAGTAACTTTTTATTATACCTTGATCTCAAAGTAACTTTTCCTTCCAGATCTGAGTCCTCTCCGCTACTTCTACAACTTTCCCAAATCATGATAACAGCAGGCAATTTGATATAGCTGGGAAATTTCTGAATTACCTGTTTGCTCTGACTTGTTGCCTTATCTTCTCATCTTTCATTTTCTCGAGGTTCCGCCTCGCCAGCTCAGCTGCCAGCTTTTGCTCTCGCTCCAGCTGCAGCGCTCTCTGCTTTCTGTTCTCTTCTGCCTGATCAGAACAAACAATCTCCGTACCAACTCTTGCACGTGCACATTTGGGAGAAGGCAAGAGATTGTGCAGTCAGCAAGACTAGACAAGTCAGTAAATGATTGTTAATGGGGAAAGCTTTTGACAGGCAAAGGTAAAGCCAGGCGAACACCTCTCCTTGGCCTTCCCACCCCCCTGAAGCGCGGCCGCCC
>VZRQ01002448.1:594506-666709 GCA_013397975.1 Machaerirhynchus nigripectus
TCACGGTCCTGCTCCCCATGCCGCCCCCAATCTCGCTCCCCTCACGGTCCTGCTCCCCATGCCGCCCCCGATCCCGCTCCCCCCCAACTCCCTCTCACCATCTTGCCGGCCGTTGCCGTGGCAACGCGCGGCGCCACCGGGCTCCAGGGCGCGATTTCACTTCCGGGGGAATCTCCCCGCTGATTGGCCGAGGTGGCGATCCGACCTTGACACGTGACCCGCGAGCAGGCGGGGCCAGGGCCGCGTGACGTCACCGCGAGGGGGACCTTTGAAAGTTGATACTTAAAAGCATTTCTTGAATCATGACTTTGAATTAATGCACTTGACTCACCTCTAAACACAAGCCCCAGGTGGCAGCGTTTAATTAAGAATTTCTCTCCTTCATGGCTATGACGACGGATCCCAACAGTTATCGGGAGATACAGGCACAGGGCAGGACACAACAGCCAGAACATGAACCACGAACATCACCAAAACAGATGATTCTACGTGATTCTGGTAAGGTTACTTGGTACAGTGTATGCTTTATTCAAGAAAACCCAGCTCTCAATATTTCAGAGAGAGACCTTACACAGAGCACAACTGCTCCCTCCAGAGTTTTTCCGGATTGACTCTGCTCCGGGAAGGAAATCAACTTTGCAACACCCAATTCCCCAAACTCAGCCCACCCACTTTACTCACCTTTTTGTTCCTTTCTACATAGATAAGTAAAACTAAAGGCATTTAAGCTTATTTAAAGTAGTATTTCAAAATCATTAATGTCACCTACTTTATAAAATTAATTAAAACGATTAAAGCCTAAGAGAAGAACACCTCTGAGAATTAGGTAAAAAGTCTGCTTGTTTCTACCGATGCAGTGCTAGATGTGTCTATATCTATATATTTTTGGGATGAGAAAACTTACTATTTTAAGTCTTTTACAAATTTTCCCACATTGGTGGGAATTCTTTCTGAAGCTTTGGTTATTCTCTCTCCTTTTAATGAGAAAAGTGTTTCCCCACAATGCTTGGGGAAGAGAGGAATAAACTACAGGAGACCATGTCTTTAAAAAGATACAAGCAGAGAGAGAGATGAGACAGAAAAATATCAAAAACTTTCCCTAGTTTTTCTTTGCAAGTGGTTTTACCACTATACTTCTTCTACAAACAAAAACCAAAAAAAAAAACAACAACAACAACAAAAAAGTCAGTTTCTTCAACATTAGGCAAAGAAACAAATAAATGTCAGCACCACGCCCCCCTTCCCCACTCCCCCAGTGATTCCAAGGCATTGATTTAGAAAGAAGGAATCTTTTAACTACTCTGGCACAGCAGTGACTTTCAGTGCTCAAGGTTTGGAGGTGGCAGGGCTGGGGGGATAAAGGTGCAAAAGGGACTTTTGCTGCCCCTTCTCCTCACTAAACAGATATGTGCCTCACTGGAAATAAATGGCATTTTCTTTCTTACCAAACAAAAGAACAAAATCATGTCCCTGCTCGTCACTTCAAGCAATAAGAGCAAATAACCTTGAGATGTAAAATGTCATCTTTGCTCACATAACACCCTCATTTTGGAACAGCAACCCTGTCAAAGGAGAGCACAAACATACCTTGAGTCAGTCTCCAGGACAGCAAGGCTCTCAGACAGAAAAGTGGGAGTAAAAATGCTTGAACAAAATACATATCAGAGACCAATGAGTCAGTTCACAAAGTTATTTTTAAAATTAAAACGTGGCTTGTATTTGCATGTAAACTATTTGTTAGCAGTGTATCTTTCACAGAAGAGACAGACCACAGGACTAATATCCTGATAGATTCCCAATGGGAAAATATTTTGAGGTTTCCAGTCCTTGGAGTCTCGCTATTCTTTTATTTCCTATACATTTCACATCTGCTGAAGTGTGCTTAAAATACAAAGAAGAAAAAAAAATTGCAACCAGAGAATTCTTTTATCCTCAATACCTTATGGCAGTTTGTGCTCAGAAACTATTACCTTTAATGTCCTGACTGTTCTCCCCAACATAAGTTAAGCCACAGGGACAGCTCAGTAAACATACTGTGCCTGCAGATTTCCAAAAGAAGGCAAGTAACCTTTCAGCACATAGTCACCGCACACAGAGAACAAGGAGGGGAAAATAACCCATAAACTCCACAGAAACACCCAGTATGCCCTTGCCTTGTTCTTCCATTAAATGGAATACATAAGAGATGGAAAACAATTTTTTCCCTCAATTTAGGTGCAACTGCTGGTTTCATCTCTTCTTGAGAGCAGCCCCAGGAACCGCAGACTCCTGTCCTAAAGCTTGGGCATCTTAATTTTTTTGTACCCTCCCCTTACATCCAGCCAGAAGTTCCCCTTTTCCAGTTTGCAACCATTGCTGCTCTCTGGCCCCGGGGCACTGGCTGCATCTCCCTGGTGGCTCTCCACACACCTGCACCTGGCCAAGCATTTCTGTGCCAGGCCCTCTTAGCACATCCCGTTCTCCTCATCAAGGTCATCTCAGTCGGGTGCTCCTCTTCCACCTGAGAGGGAAGCACCTGTTTTTGCTGCTCCTCCTCCCAGCTGTGCGGTCACAGCAAGTGACCCCCTCCCTGGAGGGGCCTCCCTTGTACCTTCTTATTTGGGAAGAAATCGAGCACTGTGGTGAAAACAGCCTACCTACCGTTCTCCTCATGTCAAAAGCAGAGCTCCTTGATGGCACTGATTAATTTCTCAGTTAAAGACCTACGAATTTCACACATGCAGAGCAGAGTTCAGTCCGGGCAGAGTTGCTCTGCTCTTCTGAAGAAGGAGAATAAAAATGCACTCTTTTAGCAACCAGCTGGGTCAGACTTCTTGAAATCCAATGTGTTTATATTTCAGTTTTCTTTCATTACATAGTTTATGAAGTTTTTAGAAAACCAGATAAATGAAATATCTACCTTCCTATACCATGGAAAGGAGTGAGTCCCTGCTACATAATTGCTATCAACTCTTGTTCTATACAGCATTTCTTCTTGCAGCAGCCTGGTTACAGCTACATACAGGTCAGTGACCTGATTCCTTTTTCCTAAGAGCATTAAACCCTCCTAGAGCCTGAAAAGCTTTAGGTAATCAGCAGCCAATTGTACAAACGTAGAGTTAAACTCAGCAGTCCTATCTCAGGGTTAACACAGCATCTTAATAAATGAGTCAGTTCTTAAACTCAGTATCAGCATCCACTGATGAACTCCTGACAGCAGAAGTGAAGACTGCTGAGGAATGCTAATGGTAAAAATGATGAAATGGAGCATTAAAGGGAAAAATTAAGTTCCCTTTATTTAGCAGTTTCAGATGAAGGTGATGCAGGAACACATGGCAGAAAAGGTCATTAAATGAAAACGGTGAAGCCATTTTGCAAGTTTACCTCTTTTCTAGGGCATTTTACCAGATGATCATAACATGAGACAGTGACAAATGCATTCCAGCTGAGATAAGCTATGTGGGTCATGCTGACTTTGCAACATTAGAAACCACTATTGGGGATAACACAGCTTCTCTGTGAGGTAATTTACCTTCTTTGGATGAAAAGATAGATGCGAATTAACAGAGAAGAGTCTGAAACATCTGAGCTGTGCTATTGATCTACTAAGGACCCAGATAAGTCACAGAGAATCTAATGCTTGCTTTGCTTGAGATTAGTGATGGATGGGATAGCAGATTTAGCAGCGAAGGGGCTATCACTGTCAACAAAGTCTTAGCACTATTTTTTTTTTTTAATTATCCTGCAGTAGTAGGGAAAACATGTCCCATAGCAGCAGTAGGCAGAAGCAATCTTTTACTCATGACATTATGGACAGTAAACAAAAATATTACAAGGAACAAAAATACTCAGTGCTTCAAATGTGTTCAACAAAAATACCTCTGTTTCTGATGTGACAAAAGCGGGTTTAGTAAGTATTTAGTTGTAGAACTCAGTTTTCTTTTCCTGTGAGTTTGGCACCACTTTGCCAGCATTCATCAATTTGAAAACAATTAGAGAGCCACGTCCTCCATGCTTCTTTTAATTCAACTAGCAAACACTGGGGAGCACGCAAGTGCTTTCTGCAGAGAACACCAGGCTTCCTGCTTCACCTCTAACAATTTTTTTTAAACACCTGGTCTAGGTACAGCAAATATAGTTCTTCTATAAAGAATGTTGTAAAACACTGCTATAATGACACTTCCATTTTTTGCAGCAAGACCTTTATCCACTTACCTATCATAACCAATGAAAGAGAACAGAGATCGTAAATTCAAGCAAAAGGACTGAGTCCTTACTTAGGAAAGTGAAGGCAGATGATTTTTAGTAGAGAATCTGAATGTTTATGAGTATGAAAGTTCTGTTTGTAAAAGGTTTTTTAAAAGTATATATTTACTGAGACTTTGACATCAGACCTCTGATACAAGTATTTGTCCAAAGTGCCCTTCAAGATAACAAGCTTAATTTGTAGCTTTTAGTTTGAAAGGAAAGATTAGATTTTTTCCTATTCTAGCCTTTGTCTTTTCTGTGCAGGGTGTAGAAGAGGCATTTGAGTAACCAGCCTGCAAGCTTATCTGCCAAAGTGCCCAACCAAACGGGCAGAGGGAAAACTAGAACCAGTCATGGTCTCCACCCAGTGATCATCATGTCCCTAGCTGATTTTGACTGTCATTAAGCACTGACCAGATCACAGTTTCCTTTTCAGTATTTTGTATGCAATGCTATCAGAACATACACCTCTGGAAGGAAGGTTTTTAATTTCCAAAGGTGAACGACATATTGAGAAATAAACGTAAATACTCAGCTTTACTACTCTTCCTATAGCAGCACCCATAAAAAAGTATACACCAAGCAAAAGGGTGAGATGGCATATGCTTCCTGGGGACTGCCTACTCCCTGGGAAGCACCAAGTCCAGGTGTTGGCATGTGTTCTAACTTGAGTGCAGACTTGAAAGCACCAAGAAATGTACTCAGAAGAAAGCAGAACCCCTTTCATTCCTGCAAGATACCACCAAACACAATTAATTCCAAAGAGTTCAGTTCAGCTTTTGTGAATAATTAAAAAGCTGAGGAACTCCAAAGGGGAGCTTAGCAAAGAGCAGAATACTAAGAAAAAAGATGTCATTTGCAAACAACAGGGTATTAAACAAACTAATCCATAGCCATAACCTCAAGCCAACCAATGGAAAGGGCAGCTGAAGGGCAGTAACAGAAAACAAACATCAGTCCCAGAAAGGGCTGAGAGCAAGGTGAAAGTCATTCTGCTCCCTGCATCCATCTCTTACACTGGCATTTCCTCTTGCCCAGCAGCCTCGGCAGAGCCTTGTGATGAGCCCAAGGCTGGTGGAGGCTCTGCTTCCCAGCCCCACACAGGGATATGTCGGGAGGAGTCCTGGGGCATGTTTAGTAAAACCACTGATGTTTTATTCAAGAGCTTTTAGAGAGGAGAGGAGTACACAGTGGTTACTGATACATTTTGCTGCTGACAAAACAGCAATTTTGTGCTCCAGCAAAAATTCCTCACAGAAGCGGTGAATTGGCTCTGCATTGCTGTGGGCCAGACAAAGCCCACAGATTTCTGTCTGTGAAATGTCCCTGCCACAGCATTACCCACAGGCTTCCCTATGCATCAGTCCCCGTGTCTGCTTCAAAAAGTGCTCCTGTAAGCCAAGCTCATTGGTAGTACCGAGATGATCACAGAGTTGGCACAGAGAAATCAGCTGATTTTGGTTTCAGAGCTCCTGCAGGAAAGCAGGGCCCTTCTCCATGTCTCCACCGAGATGAGGGAAAAAGTAGTCTTGTTTCACTGAGAAAATTTCAGGTCATCATATAAAACTGTTAAAAGTAAGAAAGACAAGATTATAGAAGGATTTCCACCAGTAAGCAATATTCGCTTCCCCTTTGGTATCTTAAGACAAGTTGCTTCCTTGAAATCAGAAAACAGTGTTACGCATGGGTACAGTAATGAGTAACTACAGAGTTTGGCTGTGTGTTTATGCCTTGCACAATAAGGAACCTAGTTTTGTCTCAAGTTGTATCTCTAGAATTTAGAAATCAAACCTAATCTAATTTGCTACAGCTGGACACCACCTGCAGAGTACTGTTTAAGTACTCTGAACATTACGTACTTTATCTTTTAAATATTGATAATGCCATTTTTCATTTATGTGACATGAAGTCCCACAGGGAATAATTATGCTAATAAACCTTAATGATTCTTGCAAATAAATGATCAAACAAAATTGCTACTGTTGATTTATATTAATGGATGCCTTTAGGAGAAGATTTGTCAGGATGTGCTGCTTGAATCCCAATTCATCTTATTTAGCAGAAGAATGTACATAGTTTGTAAAACAGATTAAGTGTTTAAAATATAATGTGTTCATGCAGTTTCTGCAGTTCATAACACTCAAGCACTATTATCTTGCCTTATGGCAAATCTGCATTAAAGGCTTCTTTGTATACAACCTTTGTCAGTCCTTTCTTCCCCTCCTTTTGTCCCCTATGGCTAAAAAAGCCCTCCTTCAGAAGATCTCTAACGTAACCTTTCTGTCACTCATGCAAGAATCAGTGATCACTATGCTGTCGTAACAGATAAACACCACTGTTGAACAACTTTGCTTTTACTGTAATTAGTCCAGAAACATTCTTGGTGCTTTCATAAGAGCACACGACCTGAACCTGGGTGACCTACAGAATTTTACAGGATATGATAAGATAAGCAGTTCCTACTTTTCCTCTACTGTCAGATATGCTGGAAATTCTCATTCCCAACCACCCATACTTTTGAAATTTTAAGCAAGTTCATTTGGAAAACATTTTACATGGGCGTGCCTTTTAGATAGTATGTATGTTTGAAAGCAATACCAATGGACTTTTTGCTTTAGCTCATAAATAACCATTTCCCGACTCCGTATGTATTCAGATGTATACTCGAGAGATACAACTGTAGTTCAAGAACCTCATTTTAGTATTTTTGGAGGAACTATCTCTACCCTCTCTCATCTCCATTACCTGTTTAGTATTTTCTTCCCATCCCACAGGTGTTTGTACTACAAAGTACTCTTTTGGGCGCTCCTAATTCCTCAATTTTTCCTTTTGTCGGGAAGCATTTTTCAGGCCTTGCCTCACTTCATTTACATGTGAGTACTATTACTCCTCTTCTTTCTCTGTCAGTGGGTTTGGAATGACATCTCTCATCAGGTTTCTCCAGGATCCAACAGCTCTGTTGAGACCTGATTTCTGCAGACAGAAGAAGCAAAAAGTGTGACTAACACAGTATCTATGTTAAATGAGATTTTTCATTGCCCCTCCAACGTAGAAACTTTTCTCCTAAACTGCCTCATCTCTTCTTTGCAGGTTGTTTTAATGTGTGCTGGTCAGGTGAACCCCATTGCACATGATTTCTTGTTATTTATTTGAAATCCAGTCACTTCTTATTCTCACACCATCTGGCCAGACATGTCTGCTTTTATATACTGTAGATGTTCTAATTTAAGTTACTTGATCCTTAACAGTTAGTTAATGCATTTTAGTTAAAATTTATTTACAATTAGATATGAAACATCCACTTATACCTTTTTTATGTATGTAAACTGAGATTCCAAATGGATGTCACTATCAATTTGCTAGGAACACATACACGTTCCTTAGTGCTTATATAGTGGATTAATTCAGGTTTAATACACATTAATTTTTATCCTGTGTCTTCTAAATAATTCATGTTTATTGATTAAGTCTTACAAGTACCACTGCACCAGGACTCTTCACTGGAAGCTGCATAAAACAAAATTGCTGTTACCTAGACTGCAAGACATTCACTTTTTAAATATTTTCCTCTTTTCAAAACTGACTTGAAAGGAACACTTCATTCTTATCTGCATTCTTATCTGCTCGTTATGCAATGTGCTAGTTTCCTGAAGGACTATGTGTTTTTATTTTTATTTTATTTCTAGTGGGGGGGCTTTCTTCTTCTGAATTTCAATATTTTGCTATTCAGTATTTGAAAACCTTATTCTCCTTGCCTTCCAGGCAGCAAATACCCACCTTGCCTGGCTCCCAAGGTGGCTTAGCAAGTCATGGCAAAGCATCCTGTTGCTCTGCACACAGCCTAGGATGGGAAAGATGTCCAGCCAGGCCAGACCTAAGGTGTAGAAGGGAGTCCCCCTGCACAAATACTTCTCTGGACACCTTGAGCTTGAGGACAGAAGCCTGAGTCCTTGTAGCAGCTTGTCCTCAACTGAAAGCAAGAAAACAACCAACCAATAATAATCAAATTGTGCCTTCAAAGTGGGATGTGGAAATGTAAACTATAAAGTGAGATATAGCTTAAATAATTTATAATACTAAAGAGCCAGTAGTTTTGGATGTAGAAGATCCACCTTCCATGCCCTCACCTGTATCAGATAGAGAATTTTTCCCATTTTCCTCAAGAAGCTGTGAAAAAAAAATTGAGATGACTTTCATCTCAAAATGTATGGAAACCTTCCCTAAACAGTAATTTTCTGGCCAGTCCTAGTCAGTGATAAATGAATGTAAAGGTTATATTTTTAGGCTCTACTAAGCTGTATTTTATTTTATCTAAGATTTGAACAGTTTAAACTGATATGAATAAAACCTGAAAAAAATCCTAGACATTTGTGGACATTTATTTTCTAAATAATACTGCTAAAAATGCAATAAAACAGGCAGAGCTTACAAGCAAATGATATAATAATAACGTTAAGCACAAGCTTAGTCATGTCATACTGTAAGGCAAAGCTCTGTAATGAACTCAAACTATGGCAGAACCATAACAGACAAGAATAACAATACTAGTACACAACAAATACCAAACCATACATTTTTGTGTCATGGCTACCTACACACAAAAATGTGTACTGTGAATTCTTTCTATGCTCTGCAGATTTCATTTACACAAAGTTTTGAACCGTTCTAGTTGGTAATCTTCTAAGGGTAAGGAGATGTGGTAATTAAGATGCTTAAATGTAAAGCCATGAAATAACATGACATACATGACATACCCTCAAGCTTTTCTGTAGGTCTCTTTCAGGTATCTTTTTAATTGTTGATATCCTGGAAACAGCGACATTTTTTAAATAGGTCAAGTAAGTTTTAACCTTAATAAATTAGAGAAATAACATATCTATAGCATCCCATAACGTTCAGGTGGAGGAGCTGTGTCTCATATTCCTCTTCAGGATTGACAGAGGAAAAGAAGGGTCCCCCCAGGCCATATTTTGGTGCATATTGCCCAGGGAGTGAAAGTCACAGTACAAACACTGATTTAGCAAGGAACAGAAAGGGAAAATGAGCTTTGGCACCTATTTGCATCAGACTGTGTCCAGCTCTGGGAGAGGATCTTTGCCTGGGGAGGGCTCTTCTATTGGCACGAACCGGAACCTGAAACAGCACAGCAGATCCACATTCCTGGACACCACCCTCTACACCCTCAATTGTGACTCCAGTTTTGTGTGGTGACCTGGTCCCAGGCTTCATAACCACCTGCTTTTCTCACAGTAACATCACAGGCTATCACAGGCACTTGTCATTCTTGGACCTGGGAACAGATGCTGCACTGATTACAGCTGTCTGAATGCAGTGCTACCTAGGCCTGCCTGAAGATGACCAAAGTAACTGTGTTTCTACATAGTATATCTTTAAAATTCCCAATTAAAAGACACTAAAATACACTCTAGGCCTTGGCTTAATTCAAGAGTTTGTTGTACCCTGCTCTTCCTTTAACAGAAATGCCTTGTTTCCCTGAACAAGTTTCTGTATGACTCACCATTTCCATAACCTCAGCCTCACATTCATGAATGCACCAAGGCTGTTGAATATTTATCAGATTTTGGACTTTTTTTTTTTTTTGCCTGAAAGATTTGCATTTAAATAAATGACAACAAAAGAGAGAGCTGAAAAGAGTCTTCCAGAACTCCCCCACATTACCTCTTTCAACTTCTGTACCATCATTGCAGTCATTGTCTACCAAATCTTCCCAGGCAGACAGAGAATATATTACTGCTGCAAAAAGCAAGATGCAGTTTAGGAACAATAACTGCATGTGATTACGTGAGTTTACAACATGCATATTGCTTTGATACTTAGGTTAAGTTTTTATTGCTATTATTAAAAAGTCTACAATATTTGCTTAATCCTTCACTGAAACTAATGTTGAATTTGCCATTTATAACTTTTTTGTTATTTTATTTGATTTTTTTTCCTGGAAGATGGTCTGCTGGAAAATGTGAACTTATCTTCCTTTAATTCATTTAAAATTAACTTCCTCAGCACAATCTTTTTCTGTCCTCTCCCTGAGTGATAGCCACTCTTCACACAAGAGAGTCTTCTGGCAGCACTCCCTCCCCATTTTTGGTGCAAATGCCACCAATGAGGACCTGCCACTCTCTTTGGTGCCAAGAGAACTGAGATGCTTCTGTTGGACTAGGTCCAACAAGGATGAAAATCAGAGCTTCTGCATGTTCCTTCAAGCGACAAAAAAGAAGCACCAAGATCTTGCCTGCCTACTCTTTGCACAGGCTTTTCCTTTCCCACGGGCATCCCTGCAACACCAAACATCCACAGAGCAGTGAATAAGCTCAAGATCAGAGACATGGAGACCTGTACTGCCAATGGAAATGGCTGCTCAGGACAGAGAGCTGTGTGGAAAAGCTCTGAATCCATTTTCCCTTCACCCTCACCCAGTAATGCAGAGAAAGGGAAGATGAAAGTGAGGGAGAAAAAAAATATTTAAAAGGTAATTAAAAAAGGAGAGCAGCTTTGAGAGCTTGAAGCTACTTCTGAGGGTCTGCAGAACAGAGGCAACCTCTGCTAAACATCCACTAACCTCAAAGCAACAAGTGAGCTCATCCTCCTGTCCCTACCACTACCCAAACTCCACAGAGAAACAAATAGGAGCAACCTGAGCCCCCTTCTCCCCTCCCCATGTCCCACCCGAGGAAACCTGCACCAGGTAAAGGCAGCACCGGAAGACGGACCAGAGGCATTTGGGGGTGTGATGCCACATACTAAGTCACGCTAATTATATGTAAACAGATGACCGCAAAGGCAGGTTTTGCTTTTGCAAGGGATTTTTTGGCCTTGTTGTTACCATGATGTGTTTAGAGGGTCAAGGACAGAGCAGCAATGATGTCTGTAACAACCAGAAATCCCTTCCCTTTGCTGGTCATTATACCAGTCCTAATGTACCTGCAGCTGCTAAACTGCACTGCAAGAATATTAAATTTGTACAGCTCCTTCATGCTGGCAATTGCACTAGGTATAGAAAGGTATTACAAAAGCACAGAGAAAGGCTGGATCTATTCAATTCCCAATGGGGCACCATGAGAAAGTTCAGTAACTTCCAGACCATCACACTGCATCTGTTCTGGTAGCAAGTGCTAACATTGAGGGCTTTCTTTCTATACATTTACTAGAACTAATCCATACCTTTCTAAACTCAGAGTAATTTCTATCCTGAGGAATAGTGTCTTCTCATTCTAAATCCACTTTAATGATCATGCCTACCCCATTCCACTGAGAACATTCAGAGGGAAGAGGCTCTAATCTATTTAGCTTCACGAAGAGTTTCTCTCTGACACGTGCTCTCCTAATAGACCATTTATCAGGATGAAGGGTTATCCCCAGAGAGTGCAGACAGCAGGACTGGCCTAGCCTGAGTGACAGTCTGTCCAGCAGAGATTGACTTTAATGAAGCACAGAATAAACAGGAAGATTAAGAGAGTGCAAAATCAGTGACAAGTTTTGAGTCCACCTGGGCAGCTTACTGTGCAGCACAGATCTGTCACTGAGTTATAAATGTTATATATCTGTTTGGTTGCTAAGGATCAAACACAGCAATCCCACACACATTACAAGAGAAAGCTTCCCCCTTGAGCCTCACCCTTGAGAAAGGGTACCTGCTTTAAACCCAGAAACGCTAGCTGAGGGTGGACTGGACTCTAGCAGTGTTCTGGTCTGACCCTCTGCTCAGAGCTGGGCCAGTTTCCAGTATATTGTTCGGGGATTTTCCAAGTAATTCGTTTTCAGTTGACAATCTTTTGTAAATATTCATGACGGAGTTTCTTTCTCTGTGACAGAAATGTAGTGACAGTATGGCTGTAGTGTATGGGATCCATCTAAGCAAAGTTCAGACCACAGCATCTCCCAAAATCCTGTTACTGACAATGGATAGAAGGCAGGTGTGCCTGCCAGTTAGAAACATCTGCCTCAGGGTCAGATCATGTCAGCAGCTCTCTGCACTGGCTGTTAATGGAAAAAGATCAACTCAGACACAGACACCTTTGAACAATGACTTGCATCCACAAACATCAGGCACTTAGCCCTGAGGTGTAGCCAAGGCTCATTCTTCATTGTGACAACTGTGACTCTTATGCCAGACATCTCTCCAGCATCTTCAAACTTATTTCTTTTGTTGGACTTGGATAGAAATTCATAAATGGAGGCTGAAGCTACAAATGGAGAGTTGTTCACCTAGTGATAACAAGCCTCAAATGTGGACAGGATTATTACTACTACACCACCTCACAGCTAGAAAAGCCCATTTACAGGGTACATATCTACTACCAGCAAGTAAGAACCATGTCAAATCTTCTCTGGATAGTCTGCTGGGTGTAAAGACACCACTTTCATAACGCAAAGAAACTAATCATCTTTCTGCAGAAGCTAGTCTTGAAGAGAGCACACAATACTGGCAAGATACTTTACCNAATTAAGTCCCTATTAACTACTTTCAAATAGTTTTGCTCATGCAGGTCAAACTCTTTACTGAAACAAAGCAAAAGTTTCCAAACAGAAAACTACAATACATACTGTTGCTGCCAAATATCAGGATCACATATAGTTTTCAACAAAGTGGCTACGTAAAATCAGCTTTATAGACGCAGTTCTAGAGTTCACACTGTCTAGTTTATTTCCCTGTAAAAAGCCTGTTTTGTCTGTGCCCATATTCACATATGACATCAAGCCCAACAGACAATGGCTGCTCCACTATATAAACTTCTCTGTGTGTCTGGTTTTTTAAAGCACAATACGCAAGGTGTGAACACAAGAAATGAAACTGGATGTGAAACAAGCAATACAAGAAGTGTTTCAGGATCCCCATCTGCCCATGCTGCAATTGTACACGGCGAACAGATGATGGCACCAAAATTCAGTCTGTTAGCAAATGCTAGTTGGGAATTGACAAAGTGTTTGAGCAAATACATCAAAATAAATGTACTGAAATGTTGCTAATTTAAACTGCATAAAACAGACACAACTAAGGGTAGGATGGAATGCACCTTTTACAATAAACCATCACTTTTCCCCTGCTCCCTCTTTGCCCACATCTCAAAGACTTTGTCTTTCAAAGTGTGCACACTCAGGGTCTGACTTCTGAGGGACACTGCGGACAGATACTCATATTAATGGCATCATGGTACCTCCAGCCTTTGCTAATCTTGTGCTACATTCACGGTAAGAATGCTCTTAAAAGCACAGGCTAACTACAGGATCAAACATACAATCAAGAATGCGAAGCTCAAGGATCGTACTTCCAAATGCATAAATAATTTGGCTGTTAGAAGTCACAAATGTACTACCCCATCATGGATATTTCCATGAGTTTCTTCAATCTTTCTCAATTGCTCTGGTTTAAACACCGTCAGTTTTGGCTAGCACTTGAAAAACCATCTGGTATATAAATATTCATAAATTAATTTATGAGAGATACAGTCTCACTGCTTCTCAGGTAAACATCATGTGCAGCTTTAAAAAGGCAGCAGCAGCAGAGTTTCAAAGTAGCAGGAACTGTATTTATGCTTTAAGATTTGACAATCTGATCAGCAATAGTATTTCTAATGCTGATTATACCTTAAAGCAGGAAGGAGGCAGGTGTTAAATAAGTAAACAAAGTACAACAAACAATCATTTCAGTGTTTAACAGTTTACTGGGTTTAGTCATTCCAGAGGTTTAATGGAAGCTATGTTGTTTAATCTATGAGAAGTGTCTTCTGTTTACCATATGTTTGCAGAGCCATCATTAAAACTGTAATTTATTATTGGAATGAGCCTCAAAAATATTATGACCTAGGATCACATCCTGGAACCAAAGGTCAGATCAGCATTTCATTCATGGTATTAAGCTCTGATATGCCTCAAGCAAGACAAAGTGGTCCATTAATTCTGGAAGGCCAAAACCCTATCAACTATACTTGTTAGAATTATAATTAGTAGGTTGAATTCTACAGTCCATAATAATGCTAGTGGCCTCACAATTTTGAAGGGTAGAACTCACTGACATTTCACAAGGGGTATTTAAAATTTAAAAAATACTTTGAAGCTTAATTATGGAATATAAAGAGTAAAACATTTTTTGACACCTGACACATTCATATGCTCCTATTCCCAAAATGACTGCATTGAAATTTGAAAGCTTAAAACTGCAGCTTCTGTGTTCAGAGATCACTGTGAAAGCAGTTTCTGTAACCTGCCCATTTATCCCTTCTAGCTCATTCATTTACTGATAGGACTGTCATTTGTTGACAGACAGTAATGAAGGTATTAGTAGCTGGTTTATCCTGCTTTGTACATTTTATATACCTTTCCTCATTAAAGAATATTTTGACACATTATAACAAGACAACATTATTCTTTATGCTTGATGCACATGTAGCATCTTTATACCAGTTCATGCCTATGTTAAAAGAGAGCAAAGAGTTTTATTATTAGAAACTGTGCACTCTCTGCTTTTAAGTTATGTCAGGAAATGGCTTTAGTAGAGATGCCAAAATCTTGCTATTCAAATATGCAAATGAGTTTTACACTGTCGAAAATAATAACAAGATTCAAAACCTACCTTCTTTATTCATGCAAAGTATGTTGTAGGGATTTTTTTTTAATACCTCTGAAGTTGTCTGTATTGTTCCAAAGTAAATCTTCTGTTCTATATGACTGGTGCTTTTTCCTGTATTCTGAGTATTACACCTTGGTCACTTGCTCAGGGACAGCCTTGTAAATAAAAACACTGGAATCGAAATAAGGAAATACTTGTTTCTACAAAAAGTACTATATATTCTCTGCTTAATCTGATTTTCATTGAGGGCTCATTTTAGAAAGTTGCTTACTCTCTGTATTTCAGGCTTGGATCCATTAAAATCTTTCCTTTCTCCAAACTCTGTCAACTTTTTACAGGATTCTTTGTTAACTAGGTAAGAAAAAAGTACACCGACTTTATACCATGTATACTGTGCTGGGCTTCTGCAGGCAGCTGTGAAGTGAAAAATGACTGTACAGGTTGGGACTAAAAGGCCAAAGTTGCACGGTTAAAATAGCAGTGTGCAATAACCAGTAGCTAAAATAAAAAGTCAGGGCAGACTAGAAGTGATTTTGTTCAGATGAAGTATTTTACATCTTTTCCTTCCATTACTTTCTCACAAGACCAATTATTAAACTAACAAAGTCTATCCCCATCTTAGTCAACATCTAAGTGATTAAGTACCACTTTATCACAAAAAGTGAGCCTTGACTGATGAGAAAACAGCCAACCTTACTGTAAAATCAAATATTATCATAGACTCATAGAATGGTTTGGGTAGGAACCTTAGGGACCATCTTGCTCCAACCCCCCTACATGGGCAGGAACACCTTCCAGTAGCCCAAGCTGCCCAAAGCCCCATCCAACCCGGCCTGTGGCAGCAGGCAATGCCGCATGGCTTCACAGCTCTGTCTCAGACTGTTCAGCCAGCCCTCCCTCAGCTTTACCAGCCACTGGACCCGAGTTATTTTGAGTTCACTCATGTGCAAATACAAGTCAGGCATCCTGAGCTGCCTGCTGTGTGGATAAAGTAAGGCAGACAAGACTGGTGCAATAGGAATCTCAGTCAGGCATCAGGTGGAAACACCCATCAGCACATCGATTTACACATAATTTGCAGAACAAAGGCCCTGGAATTAGTAATCCCTAAAGCAATACAATACTCTCCCAGTATCTGGCTAAACCCTCCAGGAAAGTAAAATTAGCAAAGCCGCAAGTATAAACAGGAGGGACTGGAGGGGCAGGGGAGGAGCCTGTGACTGGTAGTAAAGCACCAGAAGTATAAATGGAATTAATTTCTCCACTCCTAGAATATAGCTCAGTGATGAAGGGATAGGGAAGATGAAAATCTCAGGAGGAGCTTCAAGAGGCCACACCTTGCTGGCCACATAATAAATATTTTTTGTTTTAAAGAAATGCACAAGGATTATAGTGCTCTATTTATCTTTGTCCATCTTTTTAATCAAATCCAAAATACCATGCTCTGTTCTTTTGGGACAAATGTATGTGTGTTCATGTATGTGTGTATTTTAGTAATTTATATAGAACTAATCCAGTGGTGTGATGAGAAATGCACATTACATTTAAATGAGCAAAGGGAATAACAAAGAAAACAGATGAATCCCATTACAGGTGTCTGTGAGGAAGAGAATACTGATGTGAAGCTCCAGTTTGAAAATTTTAACAGCTGTCAACATTAAAATACCCCAGTGGGAATTAGAAGAGTAAAGCCTTTAACAAATCTTGCAGGTTACTGATGTTTGGCCTGTGCACCCACAGAGGGTTGAAATTAATGGAGCAAGGTTTAAACTCAGTCAGTGGTTTAGGATAATTTTGTATTCTGGTAAAACTCATCTTCGTCATCCAGAATGAGTGTCTGTCTTTTACCAAGAGAAATCTAGTAAATGCAGCATTTTCAACCTTCTGAATGCTCAGACCAATATACGCAGAGGACTAAAAGTACCGTCTCACTCTTAAATGTAGCAAGATTTAAATTGTAAGCTACTTACTTGGTAGCTTGCTATTCAGTTGCTTTAGTTATCCCACTAGGAGTGTAGGCAAGGTTCAATAAATACCATGATGTTCAATGAACTTAATTTCTGTTAACCACAAAAAAAACACAACCAGAGACCCTCCTTAAGAAGAGATATCTGTCTTGTTTACAGACATAGTTGCCTTATGTTTATCCCCACCGCTATGAAACATCTTTTCTTACCTTCACACGAGTGCTCTCCGAAGTTCCAGCATTTTGTGCCAAGAACTATGTGGCTTTCTGCAATATGAAGCACTATACTCAATATTCAAACAGAAAATAAACACTACAGGATCCAAACTACAGCAGGATTTGGCTTTCAAGATTCAGAGATGCTTGGATTTTAATGCTTGATTAATTTACTTCAGTATTTGAAACTATACACTTGGTTCTCAAAACTTCTATAAATAATGGACAGTTCAGACTGAGAGCTTCCATCTGCTCTGGTAAGAAAGAATTTTCTTTCTAGTCACTTCATAAAAAAGGATTCTGATATTGTGTTCTTCTATTCATTGATCAATCCAATCTTTACTTAGTAAAGTAAATAATTACAGGTCCAAGAAGATATAATGCTTATTTACAGTTTAGAATACTCAACTGCAGAACAAAATGAGCCCCTCCTATGCTCACTTACCCTTAAAAGAAAAATTATAGAAATAAAAATAATAATAATAAAAAAATTTAAAAGTTGACATTAATGTGTTTGTGAGAGAAGGAAAGAGTAGCTTTCGCTTTCCATGCCAAAGGTGATAAACTACTCCACTGATAAAGTCAAGCCTATTAATTGTTATTTTAAAGGTTATTCACAACTATTGCAAATGCAGGGCCATTTTCAATCACTTGAAATAAAAGGGATGTCCAAAACACATATCCAGAAAAAGGTTAAGAAACATAATACAAATGAAAGGTAAGTTGCATACACAGAAAATCTCACATTTGAATCCAGAAATATCAGTGTTGTAAACTCGTATTTAAAGTTCAGCATTTTAAAAACATAATAGAACTTTTGTAAAATAATGTGTTTTTCTAATTGTCAACTGTCTAAGTGAGCAAGAAAGATTGGGTCCAAGAGAGACTCTCTTCCTAGAGTCCACCTTCTGCAATGAAGCCTAAACTACAGTTAAAACCAGTTTTTTAGCTAACTACAATGCAACACAACAGTATTTGGGTAAGCCTGCAGATCTCCAGGGATTATTAACCCTTTGCTAGTAAATGCAACCTTTAATTTTTTGCAGACTGAGGAAAGCAGAAAAGAAAACATCAGACTGAAGATCTAAGGTGAATAGAGCACTAGTCTAATTGCTTAAATGAGCCAAACCTATTCAGGGGCTGGATGCATGTACAGGAAGCATGTACTACTCATCCCAAAGCTTCCTGAAGGTTAAGTGAAAACCAGCGACATCTTGCAGCACTAACTCATCAACTGCCATGGGGAAATCTGCTTAAGTACAGACTGCTGGGGGGGGCTTTCAGTGTGTACTTTTCAGAATGTTGCTAGAGAAATAAGGCAGTTACAAGCGTATTTGAAAAAGAAAGGACCTGACTGTAATTAGGGAAGAAGTGTGCATTAGAGGCTTTTAAAATTTAATTTGGATATCAAATTACATCTTATTTCTCTTTCCTTAACAAACAACAACAAAAATCTCATGACCTAAAATAAGCTTCTTTAAAACTTAGAACAGCAGCTATTACTCAGTGGCTGTATCGTACTATCACCCTGAAAATACCACCCAATAAAGTCTTACTGTACTTGCCCTACAAATATATGAACCAATCCCTACCCTAAAAAGTTTGTAGTTTGTATGTTGTAAAGTCTAATTATAGTGCGAGCATAAACCACAAACCCTCCTACAAGTGGCAAAAATCCGAAAAATCAAGATAATTACAACCCTTGCTCATCCTGATTTTTGAGGCTATTTTTAGAACAGTATAGGCTGATGTGCTCTGAGCTTTTTTATATTTGCATTAAGTCCTCTGTGATTCCTCCTCTGAAATGTGTGCATATGCTGAGTCCATGTGAGATGCTACCACTGGCGCTTGTCATAAGAATTAAATCCCTCTCAAGCTTGTTTACAGCTCAGCACTTGTCATACTGCTCCCCTGAGCTTCATGCCTGGTTGGGTTTTTTCTTTCTTCTTTGGCTTTGTGAAAGATTTAATTTCTTTTTTGTTTATGTGTGTACTTACACTTGCAGGTGCAGAAAAGAGAAAAAATCACTGTACCCAGATGTTTTGAAGCTGCAGTAGCATACATACAACTGAAATTAAGGAGAAAAACTAGCAGATAAAACCAACTTTCTCATACATTGTATAGCATTTTTAATAAACTTATCGTGCTTCATTGACAAGAAGACTCTTGAATTCCATTTTAGGAAGACCAGAATATTTTACAGTTGTTTTCTTTACCCTTTTGCAAAGAGCTTTTTAACATCTGAAGATGGTCCAATTATTCCTACTTTCAGTTTCACTAACATCGTCGTGTAATGGTTACAGACTCCATCACCACTACAGCTACTGCAAACCAAACTATCTTCGCCCATTACTGAGTTTGTTGCAGCTCAGGGAGTTTCACCTGTATTTTTCACTCATAATTTGAAAATTATATTGTATTGTTAAAAAAACCCCAAAACAACAACCAACCAACAAAACACCAACAAAAACCCCCCTAAACATCCCTCTTTGAGAAGTCACTGTCTGGATTGCCTGTAGGGACTCCAGTTCTGATCTCTCATATCACATCTAGTTAAGCACGTCTCCATTCCACAACCGTCACTGGTTAACCCTGCAGTTCATTTACCCCACCACATACTGCAACAGTCCACACAAAGGTGAAAATACTAATGAGCTGTGGTTTCATAGGCACCCACTGCAGCCATCCCTCTACTCACAGAGCAATGGCTTGTCTGCTTCACCTTCACAGCAGCTGCAGGCAGAGCCTTTCCCAGGCAGTAGAAGGGCTGCTCATGCCTTTGCTCCAGCTCAGCACCTGCATAGAGAACCTTTCCACATGCATGTTCCCAGTCAATTCAGTTTATTCAGACAACTACGTGTGGAAGAAAAGAATTCTTCGGTGAACTTGGTTTTGATCAACTTTTACCTTTTGACTTTTCTAGTCATGCACACTTTGCAGCACAGAACTTGCTGATGATGGGAATAACAAAAATACAAGCATCTGAAGCAGAACCCACTGGAATTTTAAAGGGCACTCTCGTGAAACCTAAACAGATGAATCTGCTTCTTTATTTTTAGCTGTTTTCAGCTTCAGCAACCTCCTCTAGAGCTCCACTGGACACCATGTGGAAGAGCCTGATCAATGGTTCTGTGACATGACCTCTACAATCACAGCATTCTGCCTGCTGGCACAATGGGGAAGTCTTTTTTTTTTACTTTTATACTCAAGTATGTGTTGGGTTTTCTCTGGATTTCCAGCAAGCATAAACGGTTTCTGCTCTGCATATTCAGCAGGGTAAATGAAACATAGGAGACCCTAGTGGATAATACAGGTGAGGTGCAGAAAGTGCTTTTCACCTCCCCTGAGCCAGATATTGCAATGATATGTATTTCACTTGATGGACAGGAACTATGTTTGGACCAAGTGAACTCTGTCAAGTTATTGATCTTTAACTAATTGGTGTACATTATACTCAAGAATATCAGTTTACAGTCAGGTCAAATCTTTGTGCTGTGAAGTGACTGGTAACAGTTTTGTCAGATGCTGCACAGAATCTCATATTTCTTGATAGAGATGTCTACTCTCATTAACCAAACTCTCATTAAATAAAAGACTAAAAGTAGAAGCATTTTGCTTGTACATGTTCTGTATTCCACTCACAGTAAAGTTCCCATTTGCTGCTGCTTCTTATTGATCTTTTATTGCAATGAGGCATCTGGATAATTCAATGACACTCTTTGTTAGGTGCTTTGTATTTTCTCTGGAGATTCTGTCCAGAATTCCTCTCAGCTTTAGCATTGCCTATAAGGAAGAGAATATGGCTGTTATTCCAGGGAGTCAGTTCAGAGTGGATATATTTTACCCACTCTAATTACGGGTAAGCAAAAGACTGACTTTCTAAATATTTTTTTTCATAGTTCCCTCTCCTTGTTCCCTGTATGTTTTGCAGGGTAATATACAAATAAAAGAGATGGGACCAAGAAATTCTTGTAACAGTGCAAGTAGATTGTAAGCTCTCTCAAACAATACTTTTTTTTGATGGAAAGAATCAACACACTTGTAAGGACTGTGTAAACACATTAAATAAAGAATACATTAATATAAGCCGCTAATTATGTGAGAGGACAACAGATATTTTTATTACTGGCAAAATACAAATGGCAATTAAGAGGCAATAATATGTTAAAAGCTTCCAAGATAGCACTGCTGAACAGCAGTTCCCTAGTGCACTTAAATCACTCAGTGATAGCTTGGAGTCAGGAAAAGAGGTCCACTTCTATGCAGAAATCTTTTTAATTTTATTTCAACAATGAATAAACATTCACAAATACACCAGTACCCATGAATGAACTGTACTATGAAGGGCCAGCTTTATCCTGGTGGAAGTACACAAACCTAGCAACAGTTTGAGAGGCACAGCTGTCCTGGACAGGAACAGTGCCTCCCAGAGCCCTCAGGGAGCCCTGCTTCCTTACTGCATCTCACCTGCTTTTGTGGAGAGCGGAGATGAAATCCCATTTCCCTCCACTGAGTAGCTCACCTAGTCAGAAGCATGCTTGGATTAGCAAGATGCTCTAATTCAAGTATAATGGCAATTTTAGAACAATCTGTTTAGACAACCTTACGTTCAAAACAGCCTACGGATTGCTGCTGAACTCTCCTCATTTTTAACGTGCTAAAAAGCAAGATCCCCTTGGTGTTTTATTACTCTGTTCAGGTACATCAGGGAAAATAAAACCAAGTTATGTTTTCATTATAGTTGCACATAAAAAACTCTGTGTCTGTGTGTACACAAAGAAAAGTAATGGGAATGCAGGAACAGTCCAACGCAGCCAAGACTTCACCTGACTTTCTATACTGCCACCATTTATCTATCAAGTTCAGTGTTTCTAAAGTTTTCCTTTAAGGCTGAATTCTTCTTAATTACTCACAGTACTGGGACTCATTTTGACTTTCTCTAGTCTGTCCCACTTAAATGACTTCTAACAAATACACTATTTCATTAAATAACCTGGGAAATTATATTATGTGCCATCAACTTGCTAGCCCCAAGAAGTAGTGAAGTCTTTACAAGACGATTAGGTGGAAAGACAAGTCTCATCTGAAAACCTGAAAAACTGGTACACAAAATTCAATCATCATTTCAGGCAGTAAAAACACAGTTACTTTAAATAAATACAATTTTAAAACTATGAATCATTCATGTTCCAATTCTACAGCATTAAAAAAGAGGAAAACAAGGGCTTCAATTTGTTGCTAGAATATCATGACAGATCCATATGAAAAACTCAGAAGAGGCTGGAAGAACAGACCCGCAGGTGATTTTCCTTTAGTCAAAAGGATTAATTCCTAATTACACTATTTATCAGCAAAACATACGAAGGCTGTATTTTCAAGGCTACCACACTGACAGTATCAGACAACTTCATTCATAAGGAAAAGAGCATATTCACAGAAGTTTTTTTGGAAAATAGCTCTTTTGACTTAAATGCCTAACACTGAGACTTCCGTAAACTAAAGTATTAAATGCAGTTTATTTACATTAGATTCATAACCGCTGCTTAAAAATGGAGAATTACTTGCTGAAAAGCTGCTGGTTTTGATCATGGACTTGATCTTATCTTGGCCAGATTACAGCCCACACATGTAATTTGAACATTCAATTTTCTTAATATGAAGATTAATTTGCCCAAACATAAATGCAGATATAGGTGTAACATCACAGATATCATTCCGGTTGTCAGAAAAAACTCAGCCTCTCTTATATAGTGGCTTCAACAGTAAAAAGTCCCTCAACAAACCCAGCACATTTTTACTTTAATAAACACATTAGCTTTATAACACCTTGAAGGTACAACTACATTCACCTCCCTCAAAGCAAGTGTTTCACAGATAAATATCTTCCACTTTTTTGTTTTCTTTAACCTGTTGCAAAAAGGAAATATCAGCTTTACAAGGTTAATTTGGGTCAATGGAATGACTGAATAAAAATTTTTAATTAGTTGTCCTAGAGCTACAACAGTGATCTAAAACTCAAAGGAACTCTCTGTGTAGTATCTGTAAACTAATATGAAATACCAGTCAACACACTTTCCCTTTTAGCACAGAATTGATGGGGAAGGTTAGAGTCAAAATCCTGCATAAAAACAATATTCAAAGGAGATAACATGCCAGCCTTCATTGAGGAACTGAGAACTGTCCTTTTGAACTACATTAAAACTGGAATAAACATTTTATTAAAAGCAAAAATCATTCAGTGTAATCATACAATATACTTACCTTTTTTTTATTAAGGGCAATAGGAAGCATACATCAAAATATACAGGCTAATTAGATAAAGTTCACAAGCTGCAAAAATCAACACTAATGAAAACAAAAAGAACAATTAGGTATAAATTTGCCCTACACAAAAATTCCTAAATGGTCTGTAACAAAATTCTGCTGTGACAGCCGATGGTCACAGTCTTTAGGGGAATATTTGTATATCCACCAACATAAAAAAGTAACTGCTTTCTGCATGCCAGCATATAAATAACAATGCTTAACACCTGCAGAAAAGCTTTAAGGTCTTTTATTTAAGGTTTTGAAGAATACAAGCATTACTCAAGATTCTTTACCCTGACCTTTAGTTTCTGATTCCTTCTAGAAGTAAAGCACCACAGAAATGAGATTTAACATGTATTTCTTTCTCTGCCCCAAGAAAAGAAAAATAGATGTAGTTTTGTTATGAAAACTTTCTTGTTTAAAATACATCGCCCAATACTTAGAATTCAGTACGTGCTACAATTGGATTCTTTTTTTCTGCGTTTACTCAGCCATTCTGTTTAGCAAAATCTGAACCACAGGTTAACCAAAGCTTCTCTCCCAACCTGCACAAGGCAAACAGACCCTGGTTGCACCTGAGGAAGATCCAAGTGACCCAACATTCACTGATCATCACGATGACTGCTGTTCTCCATTAAATGTCAACAATGTAGGACCACATACACATGGCACACGACTTCCTTAAAAATAAGCACTATATAAACAATCTGCAATGATTATTCCAGCAAATATGATAAAGCTCTTGAGATGAGGGGGAAGGGTGATTCTACAATGGACACCAAGAATGAAGTGACTGTTTTTTGGTAAGGCAATGAAAACTGGAGGTGAAATGTCTTCCTCATAATGTCTTCCTCAAAAAGAGAGGTGACACAGTGTAAGAACTACTGATGGCTGGATGGAAAAACAACTTTTAAATGACTCAGAAACACCAAACTGAAACATGTGCAGTTATGTTCATTTAACTGAAAATGCATTAATGAAACTTAATCCTCCAGAGCAGCTTCTGCCAAAAGTATCAATTTAACTTATCTCAGGGAAACCTCCCAAACCACATGACAGAACTTAATCTTCGTACTTGCGCAGTTTTCTACAGTGTTTAGTGAGTAAACCAATTACTTCATATAGGAAAAACAGTAATGAATTTTAGTTTTTCTCCTTCACAAAAGGAAGGAAACCATACCAGTGTTTTCATTATATACCTTCCTTGCCTAAGAAAAGCTATCTGATGCTCTTGCTAGAACAATCGAGTTCTTTTATCTCTTCCTTCAGAAGGACCAGAAGGTATTTGAGTGGTTTGTACCTAACATTACCTTTTGCATAAGCATTGTCAACAGGGTTTGAAACAAACAATGCTTTATATAACAAGCAACTGAGATGATATAGATATAATTCTGCCAAATACGCAGATTTTAAACTTTGAGTTCTATTTTCCACCTTTTCTCAACACCATGTGGCCAAATCCTTCCAAATTCTTATTAAAATGGGTATGTTTTAAAAATTCAATTGCATAATAAAAGATAAATGTAAGGAAATTACAAGTATCGCAATTGGTTCCAGCTGAACTTAACCTTTTCTAACACCACATATCAAAGCATTATTCAAAATATATAATTTGCAAGGAAGATCATCAACCAGATTAAAAATACTACAGATTTCCCTGGCTTTCAACACAGATGCATTCAGGAATTCCCTTGTTAACATACACATCCAGTTTTGTAGCTGATAAAGTGCTTTAAACTGCATAAAATAAAGCATCACAATGAGTAATCTTCCATGTGGAAAAGCATGAAGACATCAGACTGGTTAACCAAACCACTATTTAATGATTTCACTAAAATCTTTAAAAAACAAAAGAATAATGCAACTTATTATTCTCAGCTTTTTACGTGTCATGGTATTTGAAGTTCTTCAACTGGCAGATCTCAAAGAGCTGGGAGTACGTAAACTGTTCCACCTTCCTTTTTTAAAAGTCTTCTATGCATGCATGGATGACAATGAAGATGCAGTCCAAAATTAAAATCATACATCTCTTTACAGCTTGTAGGAACTTTTGAGGCTGTTAAGATCTGGTTTATTTAGAGGCTCCAGTAGTAAACTGGATAGTCTCTGGATTTTAATACTGTTAAGACTCACTTAGCAGTTGAGCTCGGTGAACTTGAAAGGACAGAGGAAACTTCAGTTGCAGGCTGATGGGCCAGAAAAATATCTGTACAGTCTGGAAAGGTTAGCACATCATATCACAATACACAGGTACAAAAAATGTTTATGCAAAGGCACTTGATCATTTAATTCTAGAATAAAATTAACAAACCAACCAAAGGCTAACAAAAATCCCCAATGAAACATACATCTCAAATTCACAATATTGAAGGTACTTATTTTTTGGGAACTGTCACTAAATCTTTTTAAAAAATCGGAGAAGGCTATACCCAAAGTTTCAAGCTAAGCATAAAATTATACACAAAGACAAATTTTTGTTGCAAATATTTACTCAAAAAGTAATAATTTACAGCAGTATTTTAACAGCTGTTCAAAACATTTAACATTCATTAAAAACAAAACTGTAAGTCAAAAGCACATTCTGAATGTTTCAAATGGAGCAATGAAATCAAAGGAGCAAGCTACTGTTAATCATATGCATTCCTAAATCTAGCTAACTAGAAAACAAAAATACCCCCAAAACCAAAAAAACCAAACCAAAACCAGCAGCCATCTTTCTGTACATAACTTAGACTACAAAAAGTCCTGAAATTGAACTGTACAATTCTACTTTATATGCCCTTGTGTTCTGTTTTTAAGTTAGCCAGTAGCAGCTGTAAAATGGCAGAACGCATGCCAGGTGGTGTTTCCAGTTTGGAGTTTTCTTAATTTTTGCTTAAAACCATTTTTACATGAAACCATACTTTGGTGTGACTTACAGACCATTCCTATGGGTCTATGGCTAAGAATAATTAAACCAATGGTAGAAGCCTAACAGCTACAGTACTTTCAGCATTATGTCCTACTTTATACAGTTATGTTCCATATTTCTGCACGGCCTGCACAGTGAAAACCCCACAAATATATATTTTTATTGTAATAATTTCACTTTCACTGAAAGTTTATTAAGGTAAGTTTACAGCCTGGCAGGATTACACCTGTACAGAGGTGCACAAATTAATATACTTCTGTTTACGTGCTTTTACAGACAGGAATGTGACACCAAGTCCCAAGGTTTATATTTACCTCAGCTATCAGCAGACCAATAACCTTCATTACAAGTGTGCTCCATATCAGCATCAGAAGTGAATTCATACTCAATCCCCAGTTCAATGATATTCACACTGAAGAATTTAGAAAAATACTTTCTGGGCGAACAAATCACCTTATCCTGGGCTAGTTAACTATAAAAAAATTAGAATTTATACCTCTTTTCAAGTATCAATCTAATAATATATCACATCCAAGAGACAGGAAGATATATTTGAACGTGTTACCTTTTTGAAGCTTAGTGAATTCAGTCATACGTACACATACATGCTATCTCCATATGCAAACTTCCCTTTGGTGTCTCTTTCTCTTCTCCTCCTCCCTTTTAAAATTTTTAATATTTAGCATCCATTAGCACACTCATCAGGAATGGTCCATGGTGTTCTTACCACAGTTTAAAACAAACAATAAAATTAACACAATTTCAGCTTGCTTCATTTTCATCTGTCTTGTTTACAGTTGTTTCCTTTCTGCTGGGATTGCTTTCTCTCGAAGTCTCATCTGTTTGTTCAGCGAGCTGTCCAGCTTTCTTTGATGAAGGTGCAACGTTACCTTTTTGGAGAATTTCAGTAGCTTCATGCTCTAGTACTTCTGATGGAGTTAAAGGCTCCAAATGAATACTGCCTTGTTCACTTATGTCTGAACTAACAGATTCGAGTTCATCCCTCTTTCTCAAGAACTGCTCAAAACTGACATCTTCACCCAATGTCAGCTTTAAGTCCCTCACATTCATTGCTGAAAGTGTAGTTTCATCCAAGGTACTCACTTTAGTCTGCTCATTCAGGACAATGTCATCTGAACTTTGGCACGTTTTCATCTCACTTTCATCATGAATACATTTTTGTTTCTCATCTACTAACTGTTTGTTATTAGCTGAATCACAGTATGCTCTTTTCTCATGCAAAGAATTCTTTGAGCTGTTGCCAGGGAGTTCCAAACTAGGAACATTTTCTGTATTTGACAGTGATGAGTCTTCTTCACTCTTTTCAACGGATGCAACTTTTTTAGTTTGATTTCTACTGCATTCTTTTGTTTCATCTGAAGAGTCATGCTCTTGTTTGCTGGAAAAAACCAAACCAAGTTATTTTTAGATATGATTTTTATATTTTTATATTATAAATGAAATAAAGCAATTCATGGTTATACTCTGCAAAGTGACACTCAGAGGGGTATTGAAGATTTCCTCTTTGGGATTTGTCATGAGGCTTCATAGCAAGAAAGGCAGAATTTAATTTACAGCTGCATTTTTCTTATCTATTTACAAACTCAGCTTTGTATTCAGCAATTAGTACTCTAGTTCTTGCATTTCAGCTCCAGAAAGGAACGGTGCCTTTCTTTGTGTGACACACAGAATTTCCCAAAACAATACCTATAGTTCCTCTACCTGCACAGCCTCTTTGACACAGATGCAGATAAAACTGCTTTATACCACCAACTGACTCTGTAACACTCATGAGAATAAAGCTAACAGCTGGAAATCTAAATTAACAAATCTAAAACTTATTTAGAGCAATTACAATCTGGATTCACTGAAAAAGTGAATCTATAAAGTAGCATTTTCAGTCACCTTTCAGAGTGAAACAGTGTGTTTATAGAGAGGAAATACAGAAATAGAGAAGCTCAATTTTCCCTGTAAAGATGAAATCTGGTAAAAGTTTAATATAATTTTTAATCAATCCAAAATTTTTCAGAATGATAAGCAGACTGAATTACCTGAAATGATGATGGTGACAGACAAAAGAAGGTGTGGGGGAGAGGAAAGGGGAAGTTGGAAGAACAATAATTTGTCTGATTTCAGATATAAATTCTATATAGAAAGAGATATTTGGAACGAAGTCTCCCAAATGAACTTTGAAAATTTAAACTGAAAATAGTCTCTGAACAGTAACATGCAGAAAACAGCTGTGAGAAACACAATTATCACCAAATATCTCATTAATCAAAATGCATTTTTATTTTACTTCTTCAACTGGTTTTAAAAAGTGGTTTGAAAGAATATTTGGCTAAACCCACTCAAATTATGAGAACAACACGCAGTTTAGAACTCTTAAAAGGAAGAACCAATTCTTTGCTACTATGTTTTTTGATATATATTCTACTAATCCAGGAATTGAAAACAATTCAAGTGATTTGTTTATAAAATAAATGATACTGAGTTCTACAGAAAATGGTTATTTTGGAAAAGGAGTTACAAACATTCAGAAATATATTTTCAAGTTTTACTTTCACTTATATAAATTAATCCAAGAATATTCCACTTCCTACTTCTACTCTAGGTCAGAGGAATAATCTGAGCAGGAATAAGAGACTGTTGGGATATCCTTCAGTGGTGAAATCTCACTAGTCACTGGGGTAGTCACAGGAATCTCATAATACTGTTACACTGATTTTTCATTCATAGTAAGGAATGAACTCAAGAGATAGGCCAACCTCTTTAACAAATTACAACCTCTATTTGCTACTTCTGTTGAACAGAAATGTTAGGGTTTGGGGTTTTTTTTCTCATTTAGTGGACTACCTAGGGTGTAGATGACATTCTCGAATACACAGTTTATCTATCCAAGTTCTTCTCTTTCAGACGTCTAGAAAGAAAAGGGCAAAAAGGGTAATATTGGAGGGAAAACTCAAGACTAAGTTCCAGCACAAAAGCTGATGCTCAGGAGCACCCGTCAACTATGGCTGACATAACTGGTTTGCCATAATTGCTCCTAATTTCTTTATCTATTCCAGACAAAGACTCCAGTTATACAGTCATATAAATACTACTTCAATATTTAGAATTGTTTACATTGAAAATCTAGTCAAGTCTTCATCAAATGGTGTATACACATACGACCTTTGGCTGTTATTTTTCAACAAGCAGCTTGAGGGCAAGATCTAGTTGCAGAGCTAACAGGCACAGTATTGTGCTTTATGTGAGAGGTTTTGAACACATATATGCAAAACCCTCAAAAAATAGGTTTTAAATAAAGGGATGACTAATGCTTAATTATCCCACAAAGAGCAGTGTTTCCACACTGAAAAACCCACATGGATTACACACGTGAGTATACACACACAGAGATTCACATCAAGTGACTCCTCGAAGGACAAATATGCCCTTAACATATAAAACAAATTGATCAGAATCTTCTTCTAGTAACCAAAATCCCACCTTCATCCAAACACAGCCCCTTATTCTCACTCATTTTTGGCAAAACACAGAAAGGGAGGAAGAAGTGGTGGGGGAAGAAAAGAAATATGTATCTATATATATGTAGTTGCGCAACAATCACATCACAAAAAAAATTATCCACAAACAACAGTGATCTTTCAGATTGCAAAGCACAACAGCAAGTTCCTTTAGATAGAAGAGTTCTCCAAGGAAATAATTTGCCTCCGCTGAGAACTGCAGATGAATCAGCAGACCCCAGTGATAGTGATGCACTAAAATACTACAACAAAAAGAAAAAGCATACAATATTTCAAGAATTCATTCTGTTAGTGTGTCTGTAGCTGAAAAAGAAAGGCCTTCTATCCAGGACTAGCAACTACAGGTACTCTTAGTACTCTATGTGCAAATAGGACTGGTTACAGTGTAAGAGAACTAAAAATTCAGGCATCAAAAATATAGAATGCGAGAATATTAACAGCTGTATTATACAGAAAAGAGGATGCCAGTGAACAGTTAAAATGCGATATCTGACTTCTGTTTAATGAAACCAATGACTCCAGGTTCATGACCTGACCACAAGGTATGAGATACATTAATGAACTGGCTGCCATAGAGTCTATCTGAAACCAGGGCTTACAGTAAGAGCTACTTGAAGGGAGCAGCATAAGCCATAGCTCTGAATGCGAGATGAGTCTACAAAGTACAAACATACACCCACGTCAGGATACAGAAGCTTAAAAATTAAAGCAATTTCATTTTCTTTTTTCTCATTGTACAGAAAACGCAAGATTTGGGTGCCAAGTGAGGCTGAGGAAAGCTAGGCTCTTATCACTTGTTTCAAAATCCTACTAGCTCAAGTTTTTTTGCTGCACTTAGAGTATTTTATTATTTTATACTGGTATTTCATATTACAATTTATAAAATAATTCAGGGAAAAATTCTACAGCAAGAAAGAAAAAACCCCAACCCTATAAAACAAGTGACATTTACACATCTGCATACAGAGTAGGTGCAAAGTGTGTGCAAACACTCCCTTCAGTCTGCAGAAAAGTATTTCTCTGAGTAACAAAACTTGTATTACAGCTGCACTGACATGAACAGTTTGGTGTGATCCATTCCTTATTGTTCCCACCTAACTAGTTTGGTTTACAAGGCACTACCAGGGCATGCAAATTGCATTTCTTTTTTGAGGAAAATGAACTGGAAGCTCTGATCCACAAGTGCTCCAACCCCTAACAGAGCTGAGTCCTCAAGAGTCCAAACCAACACGGGATGTTCCACACAGCTCTGCATGTGTGGACAGCATAAGCACTCTGTCCAGGGATCATGAGTCTGGTCTAAAGTAACACCTCTGAACCTCAATGCAGTGCAGAAATGCATTTTCAGTGTCAACTGCTTTAATCTACTGATCTGCTCCTGGAGCACTAATTCCTTGCTAATATCAACATAACTACCTTGGGTTAATAACAGACAAAAGTGTGAGGACTGAGAATCTCTAGTGCTAGAGATACAAAACTCCAATTGTCTGTCTTAAAGCCTATGAAATAGCATGAAACAAAGTTTTCATCAGAAAGCACAGAACAGATTTATACATTAAAATTATTTTTGTCTACTTAGACACAAGGATAAGAAGAAGTAGCACATCATATTCAACTTGAATTAGAGTGACCATTTACTAATCTGTAGCCTAAAGACAAAGATAATTTCCAATACCTGAACCATTTAGTGTCAATTATTAAGCAACCATTTTATGGGAAGGCAGCATTTCAAGTAATTTGACCCACACTGCATATGGCAGAATAAAAAGTGATGAAGCAGACAGAGATACTCTGAAAGCAGTTAGTCTTTTTTTTTTTTTTAAGTCACTATAAATGCCTATATAGCAAATAACCACAATTAAGTTTTGACTAAGTTTTTAAAGGTTAAATTTGCACCAATAATTGTGGAAGATCACTAACTGGGATAATATATTTCAAGCTGTTGAATCTGGAATAATATGAAGTGTAAGTCTATCCACAATATGTGCCAATAAACCATGTAAAATTTCAATTCTTTCCCCAGACTGACATTATTTAACTGTAGAGCTGTAATTATTAGTTACCCAACCATTTCACATATTTGCTCTGCTAAGAATTTGATTGAGTATGCTTTCCATAAATGACACAGGTCTTTTAAAGGCCTAAAAAAATTGACAAGAATTAACATTTTATACTGTATTTTAAAATTGCTTCCCAATAGCCCCAGTAATACTGTTAATTCATGGAGAACATGATAAAAAAGTTTCTTTTAACCATCTGGTCAGTTTATTTCATATCCTATGAATCTTGACTAATTTGCCATTTAAGCATTACTTAAAATGTGTTTTGGCACTTGGAACCTAAATTCTCCATGTCTTGTTGAGGAAGCACCTGACAACTGCCATTGAAAAATTTCTATCATAGGAAATGTTATGAAAATACTAATCAATCATTTTTTGCCCAATTAACTGATAAATAACACAGCATGTGTTATTTTATGTACCTGATTTCAAGATGCAGCTGATCATTGTATTTACCTTTCAAAAGCTGGTGCTTCTGTTTTCTGTAACCTCTTCCAGTTACCTTGCCTCAGGAAAACCAGCAAGCAACATTCTTAAGACAGTGAGCATTACTTTTATTCTAATTCTACCTGAATCTCCTGATCTCCTCACCAGAAAGTCCTTTTAAACCATGACTTAAGTATTTTAAGATCTGAAACGCTAAATAAAAGTGCATAAAGCTATCTGACAAAAAAGTTCCACAATATAAGCTCAGTTATCTTTTAGTTGTCTACCATAACCCACATACCCAGAACAGAGCTGTAGTTTACTTCAGGACAACTGTAAAACATTGCAGCTGACCTCCAACTACTATCTGGAGGGGATGCTCACCACAAAATACCTTTACAGGCATACTCCATACATTAGATGAGCTATAAATTATTTAAATTTATTGACCTTTAAAACCACATTAATTAAACATCTTATCACAACATCAAAATTGATTTTCTGTGTTTCTATAAGAAAATGTTATCACAGAGATAGCAAGAAGTATCTCCTACCAAACTTGTTAAGTCATCAGTTCTAACAAAATCTAACCTTTCAAAGGTTTCTTATAGAAGAAAAGCAGAACCAGACAAAGCCCTCAAAATTGCTTATGCCTGTATCTTCTTTGTCGATGCTGCATTAAAGGCAAATTTAATCTGCTGAAGTATGGTGCCTCCTCTATTATATTTAGATAATGTTATTAATCATAAATTAAATTATTCACAACCTCAGCAAGTCTTAATGGTTGTCTACAGGGTGCAAAATACTTGACATAAAAAACAGCTTTACCACTTAAATTTTATGAAAACTGTATACTAATATTAGATTGATCAACCACATGTACTTTCTTCCTAAATCCAGAAAAGCAGCCTAAACCCAGACCTTTTAAAGAATTTAAGCACATAGTTTCAACACATTATGAATACCTTCTAACACTAATGTTCTAGGAGCTAACCAGCATCTTAAACTGTAGCATAAACAATCACATATTATTCTTACATCTTAATCTGCAACAATAGATGGCAAAAATACCTACAAAAAAGGGTTGGTTTCAGTAGCACTGTAAAAATACTCTTCTAATTAACAGAGAAATAATCAGGATAAATCAAATGAGAACACTTTTTTTGAGTCAGGACTTAAATACTCTGAAGTATTCAGTCATGAGTAGTCACACCAGTAAAAGATGATGCAACACCAAATACTTATCTTAGCTTTTCTGCTTTAATGATTTCTATGCAAGAACTTAAAACAAATATGTTGGAAATAGCAATTTGTCATAAAACAGTCACTCCTGAAAGACCAGAACAACTTAGACACAAATATATCAGATATTGTGTATCCAAGGACAAAACTCTTCTTCTTGTCGCAATAAATTAAAGTTTTGCCACTAAATTAAATGGCTGTGAATTGGATCCAATATCCACAGATTATTTAAATTTCATTATAAATGTTACTTCACATGATGAAATTTGAGAGATTACTGTGTTCATGTTCTATAGCTTATAGAATGGATTCAAACTGGCTAATTTATGCTGCTTTGGAAATGAGCAGAGTTTCTAAAATTTTGTAGTAACCACATCTTTGTTATTATGGTTTACCTTGGATTCATGATGTATACTCTCAACCTTAGTTTTGTTTAGGAACAGTTTTAGAAAGCAGTTCCTTCTAATTTGTAATTGGCAGAAATTGCATGAATAGACACTAAGCCATAGAAAATTATTACCTTGTGATGCTCCCAACACTTTTATGCTACAAGAAGTCTTAAATACCATAGGTCCCAAACATCAACAAAGGCAATATTTTTTTAAATCTGTGACGTCACAGTGCTTCTGGAAAGAACATTATGAAAACAAAACAAAGACTTTGACCACCTCCAGTAAGTACAGACTGTTGGTCCAACAATTTTGAGCAACTCTGAAACCTTTCTAGAACCTGCCAAAGATTCTTCACTCTACATGAAGTTCTAGTTAAGAACAATGAAAATATGCCCTTTAATTATCAATCCTTAAAAAAATTTCCCAAAAAAAGGAGCAGCTGAGCACAAAATTTCACCTTGAGATAGTCAATAGAATGGATCAGCCATAAAACCAAAGAGATTCAGAGTAAAAGTCAATTAAGAACAATAATTTAGACACCTTGAAGTCTAAATTCAGTTTGATCTGAAACTTCAGTTGAGAGCTGAAGAGCCACCCAGGACTAATGTAAGAGATCTGGAGTCAGTAACAAAAACTAGACTCTAAAATGCAGTTAAGGGCAAATAGGAGTACTCTACTGAAATTCAGTCTCATTGCTTGCCCTGCTCTCACATAATAAAATTGTATATATCTGCACACACACAGAGCTCAAATCAGGAGCCACTGTCTTCCCAGCAATCTCTCAGGTTTTCTTACAACCAAAGGCTCACTGGGTAAGCAGAACAACTTCAGCTGGAATCTTTTGCCAGACATTTATTTTTTGTCCACATCTAACCGAAAGTAACCTTTTCTGGGATGACTGTAGCTTCAAGAATTTCTAGAAATCAACTTTAAGTGACTCAAGGTATCTTCCAGACACTCAACTGCATCACATCCAGCATTAATAAAGCTAAATCTATTTACACCCAAAAGAATAGAAAGGTCATTGGGTTTGGGATTCTTGGATGTTGGCTTTTTTTTTTAATGAATCCCACCTTCTAGCAGAACTTCCCTTTTTTTTTTTGACAGATGTAACTTTAAATGCTGCACAGTTACATGTAGCAGAATAACAGAAACAAACATTTACTTTGTTTGTAAGACTTTCAAAGCAAAGATAAGATATAACTGGCTAGTCAAGCAGTGATACGCGATGTCCTAAAAATAACAAAAGAGAGATAGGTTAAGGTACATAAAAATGGAATCTTAATTCTTTGACCATAAGCTAAACTGGTTATATCATGCATATTCATGCACTGCCCCTGCAGATATGGTCCAATATGTTGCATTATTCATGTAAATTGTTGGGACCATAAGAGAGATTTAATACTAAGTCAGGCAGGTTTATTTGCATGATTTAGAAGCAGGTTTATGCATTTTCCACATGAGTAACTTTTCTGAGATCCTCACACAAGTGGAAACAGGATGTCAAAAGGCCAATTGATTCTACATGAACCATTTCCACAAATCTCTCATACCTGTAAGTAGTCTATAATTTTTTAAAATGCAAGTTTGAAATCCTAATTTCTGTAGCAAAGCTGCAAAAAACCAGAAGGATAATATTCCAAATAAGAATTCAAAAGATGCATAATTCATATAACTTCAAATCCAAGTGTCTATCTAGTGTAATTTCTGAGAAATTCTTAGAGAATGTTCCTGAAAGCCACAAAAACTTGCAATCACATTCCATTCTTGTTGTCGGAAACCTGAATGAAAGTGAAACATGGATTCAACTTCCTCTGAAATGAACAGCATGTTTGTTCACAATGAAAACACAAACCCACTATGCTTTTCTGAATGCTGCTGTGTCAAAACAGAATTAAGTCCTGCAAGAAAAACCTGTAGTAGGTAAGTGATGGTTGAAGCTGAACAGCAGCAGTCAAGATGGAACACAGCTTCTGTCAGAAGGGAAAAAAGTAGCAAAAAGAACAAGACTTTAGAGTACTGAGTAAGTGTGCAGATGCTCAATCACAAAATATGCAGAAGAGACAATGGATGACAGGAGCCTTGCCATTATTAGCAACACTACAATGGCTGCAGAAGCTCACTATCACCAGACCTGTGACTGTCTCAGTACTAGAAGTCAGGAGGACAAAAAAAAATGGTCAAAATTAATTCATCTCAGAGAATCTGATTATTCAGAGAAAGAAAGTGCTGCAAATCAAGAACAGCTTGCATTCACCAAAACCAAACTCTTATAACTAGGAAGTCGTATCAGTGACTGATCCTTGAGCGAGGTAAGCTTTATCTATTATGTAGCTTGCAGGCTAGGAAATGAGAGATTCAACCAAGAGATATCCACTGTAAACAGGAGGCTGAGTTTGGAGGAACATTAGATGTTCGCCATGGCAAAAGGAAACCTCATCACATATCCTGACAGATAAACCCGCCATAGGTAATCTAGAACTGAAGATGAAGTCAGAAGCAGTAAAATCAAAAGCAGCAGATGTCTCAGCAGCTTGAGTAGAGCATCCTTGAAGATGAGAGAGATGATACCAAAAGAACAAGGTGTGAACTGTAGCTGCTCCACCCTCAGAATCAAGGTTCAATAAATGTATGTACTTCCATTACATGCTTTCCTCTTCTCATGGTATTTTGGAGCAAAAAGAAGCTTACCTACCAGAGAGCAAAGCAGCTAATAAATTCCTTTGGCCAAGTTTATGTAGTTACATGCAACAGAAGTCATTCAAAGCATATTTTGCTACTACATACCATAAAGTCACTGGCAGGAAAAAAATGCAACTTACTTGAATAATTAATAGATCAGGACTTGTAGGCTTTAGTGAACAAGGTGGGATCAAGTTCTAAACAAAATGGGCTTTGATGTCAGCCCATATACATCCCATTTACACACTACTCTAGCTTGGGATGACACTGATAGACTGGAGCAGGGAAGAAACACTGCACATGAGCAGCAAAGAAACACTGCATCACATAAGTGAAACTTCTGGAAGCCTCTCTTCAACTGGGTACAGCCCCCAAAAAGCTGCAAATCAATGCTGCAAAGCAGAGAACATTATCAAAAAGGGCCTTTGACTACAATATTGGGAGAAAAGACCAGACCTGCTGTCTAAAAGATGCAAGAAGAGAATACCACAGCTTCAATGTATGAAGAAAAAGGAAAAGGTCTGGTCAGATCCTTGTTTGCTTACATACCAAAATAATCCCAAGCTGGACTGGGTTCAATTTTCTGGTCCACAATGATGTATCAGTGAGCCAAGGCAGTATAGGATACCTGCTCACTTTCAACTGCCCTGCAACAAAAATGTCTGCTGTCAGTTCATTTAAAAATATGTTAGTGGTTGTGCAAAGCAGAGAGTTGAGCATTAGAAGAGTACTCGCATAGTTATTACATCTTACTCCCTCAGCACAAGGTGGATCACCAAATAAACAAGGAGACTTATGTAGAGTAAAAATTAAAAAAAACAAATTCTTCTGGAACATCCCCAGGTTATCTGTATTACTAATGGCAGGATTCTGGTCCAAAGACAGGCTCTGTAACAGTACAGAGTTCATGGAACATGTCTGATCATTAGCAATAAAGATGAGTTTTAAAACAAACATACAGACAATCTAATATATAATAAAAGACACCAAAAGACACCATCTGAGAGATGCAAGAGAAGATCCAAAAGTGTTCAAGAGTGTAATTGTGAGTCACCGTTTCCAATGATGAAGTGATTCTTAAGAGGCCCATAAACAAGTCATTGAGTTATAGGTCAAAGAATTGGAAGGAACATTCAGAGATCATTGAGAAACTATACAGCAAAAGTTATGAATATTGTCTGCAAGTTCCTCTTCTTCCAAAGCAATCAAAGAGCACCACTAAGAACCAGCCCGCAAAAAGATGAACATTTTTGTTTGTACTCTGTACAGCAAATTGTGAATTAAAAAATCTGCTACACAGGTATACTCTTCAGTTTAGCAATGATATATTCTTGTCCAAAGTATCAGAAAACTAGTATATGGAAACGGACAAGATTTACTGAAATTAATGAAGTCTATGAGCCTGACAGTTTCAAAAAACACCATCAAGGATTTTGCATCACTTCATGTGGTACCAGTAACTAATTTTATGTTTGCATCAGAACTCTCAAAAATAATGGCTAGCTGCATCTGTCCTAACCTAACATCTTGCAGAAACAAACCTGCATATATTCTTGACTTTACTTCAAATCTTTTCAGTGCTCCTCCATCTGCTTCTGAGTAATACATATATATCCATATATCCAACATTCTTGAGTATTTCCATATGTCTCTGTAATGTATTCAAGACAGCAAGATCCTTTTGCAGTACTGACAACAGCCTGCCACAGCTGTACATCTTCAGCCACCATTCAACACATCTATAACCTTTTTTTCTATACAATTCAGCAAATATTAATTCCCAACACCTAATGCCAGCTTCAAATACAAGAGCTAAGGTTTCCACCAGTATCATAGCTCAACATTTTATTTTCTCATTGTTTGAGTTTCACTGAAAGCTAATCTACTAGAAGACCCCCTCTTACTAGCCATTTTATGGAAACTAGGAAAGAAAATACCTAATAAATATTAAATAATCTATTTGGGATATTTCCAAAACCCAGTGGAAGCTGATTTATGCTTAGAGGCCTAAGAACTTATCCCTCTGTTGGCAGAGTTCTCACCATGCATGAGACTATCTAAATTACTTTTAGAATACTGGTAAAGGCTAGATGGACACTATCAGGGTTAAACCATTTTCTCCTATCTTTTAAAATCTTTCTTTGCAATCTAATTGATATTTTTGATTCTGTGTTCTGAAATGGTTTGAAGAAAACACAAGTGTTTGATTTAACTGACCTCTAAACCTTGAATAAAGGCATAAACAGGCTCATAAACTACACTGTAAAGCCTCAGAAACTGTTCCAGGACAATCAGGAAGGGCTTAGCATGTCTGATTCTCCTAAGGTTTAAAAAATCCCAAACTAACACAATCTGAAACACAATCTACACAATACTGCAGGTTCTTTTTCAAATCCTTAAAAAACCCCGATTAATACATAATAATTCTTCTTTGAAAGTCAGAATAAAAAAGCTAATACAAACCAGTATGCCTTTGTCATATAAAGAACATAATTTTGAAAGTAATTCCTGAATAGTTTTAAATTTTAAGACTGAATTTGTCCTATTTCAGTAAAGGACATTCCTTTTTGCATTCATATTCATATTACATAAAGAACATAAACCACTAATTTGATAAAGCTAATAATAAGTAGAATTAACAGTCTCATTGTATATAGACAGGTCAGAATTGAGAAGTTCCAACATTGTAACAATTATTTATGTCTCTCCAAACTGAACAAAAGCCTGATTTTGTTTTAGCTGCAATAGGTAATCATTTTGTCTCTTCATTCTTGTAATTGTGGACATGGTGAGACGGAAAAGCACTATTACAGTAAAGGCCTGTGTTCATCCATACATTTCAAATTCTATGGAATTCAAAAGAAACCCAAGTTCAAAGTGCAAATTTTGGTCATCTGCCACTAAATTAATAGAAAAAAACATAAAGCAGTAAAGTAAAACTTACTGAGACACTTGTGCAGCAGCTGGGTTATCTGTGGAAACTGAAAATAAAAACAAAGGATTTAATTTAGAATATTTTAAAATGTGGAAATACAGAAGTACTCACTGTCAAATGGAAGTACAGAAATAATGCAACTCAAAATAGGACAGTGATAACACAAGAGACATCCACATGTAAATATTTATACACTGTATAAAAAAGACACTATATGTACTCACCTTTCTCTATAATAACTTGACACGTATGAGTGTGGTTCTCACTCAGATGTGTGGCCATGCTATCCAAGCCAGAAGCATCAGCCAGGAAATCACAGTTAAGACACACTACAGTCACACCTCTAGGAAATACAAAGTAAAAAGGAACTGTAAACACAACATGGTCATGGAAACATTTTTATTAACTTACAGCAACTGGACAGACTACAAAAAAAAAAAGTCATTCAACTTCAGATGAGATGATTCACAAAAACATAATCTTACTTTTTCTACTGCAACTAGTATCAGGAAATTCCCATCAATGAGCAGGGCATCTCCATGCTGGATATAGTACAAAGAACATGACTTTAGACAGAAATTTATCTGTAGAGCATGAGTTTCTCTGTTTGGTTGGTAGTTTTTTCCTTTCCCTGACCCCCTCCCCATTTTGCACCTTATGAATACCCACCAAAAAAAAAAAAAAAAAACTGCTCAGAATCAAGTTCATAAATGTTGACAAATAAGTATCTGTCACTGACCAGAACACTGCTATTGGAAAAGCTAATGGTTTTATTTCTTTGCTATAAATTGTGGAAATTCAAGAGGTTATAATCTCAACTAAGTTACCAGTTCAACATCCGAAAGTAAAAACATCATGATCTGTAACTGAAAAAAGCTGAATTACCGTAGCACTTCTGACTGCTTCTTAAAGATCCAAAATCTTTTACTTGGACGAGCACTGTGAAAACTAAATATATGAAAACATTACCACTTAGACCAGTTTTCTTGAGTACATTACTCCACATATCCCCTCACTATTCAAGGTACTGCAATTTGCTTATGAAAAGACATGAAAATAGAAGCCTAAGTTACTGAACTGCATTATTTTTAAACATTACATTGCTTAAAGCTTATGAACTTGTGAATTTCAGCTCTAGTTTAAGACATTGTCTCCCTTGTAAATGAGTTTGGGAGACGAAAAGATTAACTTTATTGGAACAGTCTTGCAAGACCATACTTCTATTGCTTCCATGAGCAGTTCAGCTTTTGAAGAACTATGGCTGTATAGCTATGGAGTGCACCACAAAAGAGCTAAAACTTGGTTGAACTTGTGCTTCCTAAACAGACAGCTTTCAGTGAGAATTGAAATTTTCAGATAACCTGTAAGTTGTCTCTTATGCGGGTTAAGTATGTGTCAACACCGTTCTCTCCCACAGAACAACATGCAGGCAGCTCAGTACAGGGGCTGCTCCTCCACAAACACCCTCCCTCTAACAGTCTTCCCCTCTACCATCACTCTCCTTACACTCACCAAAAGAGGTGATGGTAGGTGCTGCAAAGGATCAGATACGAGATGCATTAGTGCATCGAGGGGACAAAAGACAAAAGATTGGTGATTTTACTGTATGGATGAATTTGACCTGCCATCCAGACCACTAGCAACAACAAAAACAGTTTACCTTAGATTCCTTTCCCCTTCCAGAGTAAATTTCTTCTTGTGCAATTGGAATTAAGCACATTAATTTTCGTGGGTTTTTAAGCGTGCAAACAATAGATTATACACATAAAAGCATGTAAACTATTTCAGCCTAGGACTTCCATGAGCATTGAAATTAGTATGCATAGGGTCAATGTATATAAAATGTATCTAAAGACTTAGGTCACAGATTCAAGATTTTAGCATTCACAAATGCCACGGCATTTTCTATGTACATGAATTCCAAAAGAAAATCACATTCACTGTTTTCCACAATACAGTTGGCTTGTTCAGGGCACAGGATTAACAAGAAGGTTTTAAAATTTTGTTTTACTGTCACTGCTACATGATCCATATCTAATTATTGTGTAATATAATTCTATGGCTCTGAAAACTGATGCATTTGTTTTCTTAACAGGCTTTTTTACAGCTGTCATCACTAATGCCCTACGCTGCCCCACAACCAGTGACAAAATGAGATGTGTCTGTGGATGACCAGAAGTAGTGTAAGAAAAAGTATCCTCTTGAGTTTGCTGTTTGAGACATCCCTTAAATCTGAGCACAGATTTCACTAGCAATAGCTGCAGCCTGTGTGCATTCAGCATTTGTAAATTCAGACGAGGCATTCAATCTTAAACCCAGAGAACATGCAATCATTAGTCACTATTTGACAAGTCAGGCTGAAGTGATTATGGAAGATTCCATAGAAACTCTGAAGCAAACGTAATACTGCCTGAAGCACTGGATTTTTAAAGCAAAACAAGAACGTGGAGTTAAGCCTTCACTACAAAGTGGAAAATCCAACCTTATGCATTTCCCTGCCAGTCTGAGGACCCAGTTCAAAATTCACCTAAAAAACACTTCACACTTTACATGAACTTAGGAAGTATTTGCTAAGCCAGTAAAAACTGTGAAGAGTTCTTACCTCATCATGTGATTCACATAGGCTTTGCTACAGCTGGTGTTGTATCTGCATAAACTACAGTGGACGTAAGCAGGAAAGTGACTCACAAAATCTTTTACTTCTGAGAAACACTCAATGCATTTGTGAGTTCCCATACGATGCCTAACAGTAACATAAAAAAGTTATCAGTTAACAGCAACACTTTCAGAGAGGTAACTATTTCAAACTTCTTGCTTTAAGTAAGTAGCAAGCTTGCCTACACTAGGGAAAATTGAGGAACTTAAAAATACATCAGCTAAACACTTGTAAGTTACACTAGCACACATGAACAAAACTTTGCTTCTACTTGAACCATGATTTCATTATAATTCTAATAAAAATGTGCAAGTTAATGTAAGCATCTGTTGTTGGCCACTCCTGGAAACAAGAGATAATGCAGTGGATGAGAACCTCCAACTTCAGCTGCAGCTGTTGCCTCTATGCACTTGAGAAGTATTTCCAATAATTGTTTCCATCCATCACAATGCACAGAAAAAGCCTTTGGCTTTTCTGTCACCCCAGTATTACCCAAAAGCTTTGAAACATCTACAAAGCAAGAATGTAATCCTGGTCTTCCCCAGTTTTGCTGACAATCTCCCAGAGCTACACACTGAGAAAGTTAGAAACTGGAGGGGTGACATCTACCATCTTTGACAAAGAAAAATGCTAAGTCATCGCGACCAATGAAATTACAGTCTAGTCCACAAAACACCCACGAAAATAGTAACATAATGACAGCAAACCCCAATAAATTTAAAGATAAGGAGAGCATTCTCCTAATAGCTTGTTTTTACTTCCTTGATTTTTATTAGCTTCTCAAAATGGGTTATCTCCTAAGATAGACAGAATTTAATCTTTTAACTGACAGGTTTAAATAAACAACAACACGAAAATATTTTCTCTCCATAAGAAAACCTCCAGAGAACACCCAGGCAGATGTATTCCTCTCCACAGTAAGTTTTAAACATAAATCTGAGTAACAAGTCAGTATTTCAAGAGTCTGTGGCTCCAAGCAGAGAAAAAGTTCTAAATGTGGCACAGAGAAGTTTCCAGAACACTTGTTCCTCCATCATAAAGTAGTCTTCCACCACCAAAATCAGTGCATGAAGATCCAGAATTATAACCACAGTACCAGAATGTGGAAAGTTTATGCATCTGCTTTCTCGGCAAACCTGAGGTGTCAGATCTTCTGTAATACTGTACTAAAGTTACTGAAAGACCATCAAATGATCAGTTATTTACATTCAAAGTGTATTTATAGACAATTTTAATGCTAGTATTTTACCTCAGATTATGAAATGTTATATTTGTAGGTTCTTTTTTTTTTCTGCTGTTTGTCCATGCATTTTGTTTCTTCGATGTAGATTGTTTCGATTTTCCTCTTGACTTACTTGTATTAGATTTGTTATGATTTTTAGTGGTTGTATTTTTAGCTTTAGGTGATAACTGAAATGTGGAACTGCTTGTACTAACAGAAGATGTAGCTGATGGTCCTGACTGATGAGATCCCAAAGATGCTCGAATAGTCACCTACAGGTATGAAATTTAAAAAAAATTTCTGTTTAGATTTAAGCTTTTCAAGTTCCCACTTCTACTTGTCTCAAAGTTTAAGCCACTTTACAGCACAAATCACAGCATAAGAAAGTCTCCTGATTAAAGACTACTTTGAAGAATACAAAATACTGAAAATACTGTTGGTCTAGAGTTAACCTCTAATAGCCCAATGGATGCTTAAAAAGCCCATTTTGGTTGAAATCATTGGTCATGACAAAACATAGTTTTCTCTCCAGAGCTGCAACTGGCTATATCCCGCTTTCTTAAATGAAAAAAAGCATAGCAGAAGTCTCAGGCCAATTGGCCCTACTAAGAAGAACATCAAACCATCCCATCAGTGCCTGGATTTAACAAAAAAAGTCCCACGTCTTGTTGCCTCATAATGAGCCAGTCTACTCCCTTCAGACATTTTTGCTCCTCATCCTAGAACTCCAAGGACTAATTCTGGTTTCTGACCTCTCATCTGGTATTTTAGAACTCCCTTGTCATGCTCTCAAATGTGGTTTTGACTCACATATGACTGCTAATTATATTTCTTACCCATACACCTAGTTTACAAGCACTTCGTCTTCTAAAACTGGTTTCAGGTTCTTTGGTATTATCATTTGCATCCTGTCAAGGTCTACTAACATGAGAATTTCAACATAATCTAAGCTTTTACTACGTCATGAAGACCCTGAAATCTTTAACAAATAGAGGTATTGCCACAGAGTAAAGAATCAGTGCTTTACATTCCTTCTACCAAGAAAGACAATCAACAGCAACTGCAGTAATTTTCCTTTCCTGACTACAGCAAGTAAACTGTGAAGAGCTGATCAAAATGGTAACTTTTCTTCTTCCTTGAAACTGAAAGGACATATATTTTACCACTCTACTAAAAAACTCCTGGAACAAGTCCCAAAATCTACAAGAAAATCCTAGTCTAAGTAGTTCCTTCTTGAGAAGTGGGAGAATGACTTAAAGACACCATAAGTGTTCTGAGGGGACCCAAGTTTTCCTCACACACCTTCAAATGCTGAACCTAAAGAAGACCTGGTGAACTCAGTTTTAAGCGTAAGTATTCTATGCAGAAGTAGATCTTGCGTTTCTATACGGTTTTTTGCCATCACCTTCCGTAAGTCAAAACTTTTTCACAAGAAATGATGCAGAAGAAGCTCCCATCACAAGAACGCATGCATGGGAGGGGACAAATAAACCATCAGCTCAAGAAAGCAGCAGCTCTGGCTGGACAACTGGCATCTATGTAGGTGTATGGAATAATGGGACAGAAAGCAAAACCATGCATCACCAGGAAGAAACCATAAATTGTGCCTGGTAATTCTTGAAACACGAGCATTTTTTACAGTTTTAGTTTTAGAGGTGAGCAAAAACCCCAAAACACAACACAACACAAACCCCAAAACAATACAATCCCAAACACTTTGTTGGGGAAAAGAAACAAGAAGAGCACTTCTTTCTATTCTACTCTTTTCTTTACCATGGCTTTTTTTTTCTTTGTCCCCTCTATCTTTCCTGCATGAACACTCACCTTTGTTCCAGGAGGCAAGCCTTCTAATTGCTTGGGTTTCCTAAATGTTCGGTGATGCTGAGTCTTGTGATCCATTTTTTCTTTGCATGTTAAAAATTGCAGTCTGCATTTAGTGCAACGGTATATTCCCTTTTTCTTTTAAAGATAAATGACAATCTATAGTAAGCATGGATGGCATGACAACAAAACTCTAGCCCTAGCTTGTCTCAAGCAACACTCATGCAGTTCCTAAAACATCAACTAAATAAACAAACTCCTAATACTGTACAAAGACAAGATACTCTGTGGGAATAAGAAACTTGAAAATGCAAGGTAGTACAGTTACTAAAAAGAGGAGGAATCAGATTATCAGTTACAAGACACAGTACTTCATTATCTTTTTCTTTATTTGAAGTAGTGGCAGGTTTGCTAGTAACCTCAAGAAAAGCAGAATCATATCACTGCAATGTAATGAAGAAATCAAATAGCAAAAGATTCTTTCAAGGATATTCAGAGATTATTTTAAACAGGGAGGTGCTATCACACAAAAACAAGACAAAGTCCAATAATTTGCTTAAAGACTTCTGCAATTCATCTGAAGTATTAACTATTCTTATTCAGGAACAACCATACAAATCAATTGTGTTTCTTTTTTCAGAGGGAGATTCCTTACACGTGTTTAGCATTTTTCTAGCATTAAGGATTGAAAATACCTGCTTACCTGATGCCTCATGTAATGATGCATATATGGTGATCCAATTTTAATTACTTTGAGGCAAAATGGGCATAGCAAATGTTTTGTGTTTTCATGAACTGTTCTAAAATGTGTTTCCACATCTGAAAAAGCTGAGGATCTGTAGTTGCATACCTAAAATTAAAAGGTTGACTTTTTTATTACGAGTTTATTGACAGTGAAGACAGGGGAGTGGTATAATCTAAATACAAAAGTCACTCTGAGATACCTGGCAAACATACGGCATTTCACCTGGCTTATGATTGTCCTTCATATGTTGCAAAAGAACTTGCTCTGTTTCAAATGATAATTCACAGATTTTACAAATCGCTAGAAAAAGTGAAAAACAAGAAGAAGGTAAAAATTTGATAGGGGTCATATATGGATAAATAATAATATATATAATGTGAACTGTATATATCACTAAAGGTAAAGCAATCTAATGATTATTCTACTCTTTAGAAGAAATTCCATGTACAATTTCAGAAGGCCAGGAAGGCAAGGGCCTTAAACATCAGTTCTTAAAGTAAAGCTTTCAATTAAAAATAAACAAACAAACAAAAAACCCAAGGAAAAAAACAAAAAGCTTTTCAAAACACTTTTTTGCACATATATTGCTCTAAAAATAAAAACCCAAAATGCTCTGTTCCTATATTAAATCTCAAGATTATTGTTCTTAAAGTACAATAGCTTTATTCTGAAATTACAAACCAGGAAATAAAAGTTGGAAAATTTCTACAAATTTTGGCTTAGAAAAAAGTTCAGTGTGATAGGCTCCAACTCACTGGACGACTCATAAGGCGTGTGTGTACTCTCAATGTGGCACTGCAGCTGGAATGGGGTGGGGAACTGCCGGTAACAGTGCTGGCAGGTGGTGTGGCTTTCCCAACTTTCATTGCTTTGCTTCTCGAGCTCCAGGTGATGCTTCATGTGGTTCATAAACCTTTAAATTATAGTGAACAGGTGCAAAAACTACATTTTAACATTCCCTACACATAATATATCACATGCAAAATGTACAGGATTCTTTAGAAACTTTACTCTGTAAGGACTTCTCAATTTCCAAAAAAAATTACAAGTAGTAAGTGCTTGCTAAAAAAAGGCAACATACTTAAAGCTGACTAGAAATCTTTAAGGAACACACAGTAAGTCTAAAACATGTTCTAAGACTAAATAATCTATCACATTTCTCATGTTGCTTAGACAAAATTCTTGCCTTGGAATAAAGGGAAATAAACAAAGACAATAAGAACACATCAACTTTTCACATTTCATTCGCCACCAGCAATCTCAAAGCCACATTCTGAAACAAGTGTAACTTTAGCTCTGCTGGAAACTATTAAGTAGCAAGAACATATCTGCACTCTAGACAAGATAGCTTTATGTGAAACCACACCCATTCAAAACTAGCAGGGTTCCAGGAGCCTTCTTTGTCTAAAGCATTTAGGCCTGACGTTGAATTATGAAGGACAGTTAACAAAATGTCACTGTGCAGCCAACGTTGAAAAGAATTGAGGGAGAAAATGGTATGTTGCTACTTTAAGTTGCCAGGTTCTCCTCATTAATCTGTCCACCTGTCTGAAGTAGGAACCTATTCTGGCTGAGAAGTCCAGGCACCCGCAACAGCATCAGCAGGTCACTGTTACTGGCAGAACAGCACGAGGACAGGTTAGCTGCAGATCCACTACTGTTCAACTTCCAAAATTCCTGTTTTGAATGCACTTCATTTCAATACAGCCAGAGAACTATTAAATGTAGGCCACTCACAAAAGGAATGCAGACCTTGGAACTGGAAAAAACAAATGAGCAGGAGAATAGTCTCTTGAGCTCAAGCTTCTAATATAGTGCAGTTGCTTAAAAGACAGAAACAAGAAAACCAGAAAAAGCCAACTGAGTCTAGCCAGGTTCCTTTGCAGACAAAAGGAACTGACACTACTACTGCATAATGCCTTAACAGAATATTATTGTAATGGTATGTTCAGTCACAGATCTTTTAAAGAAAGCAGGGGATTACCATAATGAATCACTTTCTGCTTTTGATTTTTGGTCAAAAAACTTCCGCTCGAATTAGGAAGGTAATATGTACTTATTTTGTCCACTATATATAAGGGTGCAAAATACACCTTGAAATAAAAATTCTTAAGTTATAGAACTACGGAATAAATCTACAAAGTTACAGACAAAATTAATATGGTTTAGGTCAGCCTTACAGAAATGGAAAGAAAAAGGGCTCGTCCATTTTTAATGACTTGCTGTGGAACAAATAGGCACCACAGCACCAATTGCTTACAGTATAATGCTGAGTAGAAAATAGTGCTATTTAATGATTAATAGCAAATGTCATTGTTTTAATTACAAAAAACTTGTTTTTTTCAACAATACGTTGTCTAATGTTAGCATAAACCTGTTCATTTTAGCTTGCAGACTGTGCCCTTTGAAACAATAGTCCATTTTTCAATTTTACATTCTGCTACTTCAGCTTCCCTTGAAGAGTGCATATAAAAAAGTTCAGTGACCTTAACTTTCAAAGGAACGATGATACACACTTGTCTACCTACTAAAAACAGCTTACTGGAGTTTTATCAGCATTTGGAAGTAAAATTACTCCAACAAAATAACAGATGTTACGTAAGTGAACTACTGACTGTTAGTCCTTGTGCGTCCCTAAAGGGAATTAACACTCACATCTACCAATATCGCCATCAATCCAGATGGCAAATTGTAAAATACTTTGTGTTGCCCTTTCTAACCTGCAAGTCCTACAACTGCTCTTATCAAAATTCTATGTTTATGTTAGACACCACTAAAATTTGTACTCTCATCTGTAAAAGGTTTCAAGTTATGGCCATACATGCAAAGTAAAAATTAATTCAATTTCTGTTCAATCCCCCAATATTATCAGTTTTTAATATAAAAGGAACTCTACTCCAGAGAGACAAAATTTAAATACATGAAACTACTATGGGCTGTAAGTGATTAACAAATAATTAAGGAAGCAAGTTCAAATACCTTATGTTATTTTTAAGAACTTTGAGACAACTGATGCATTTAAATGTTGTATGAGTCTTCTGCTCTTGTTGTACCTGCTGGAGGTCACCTTCATCCTTTCCATAATAAAAGTCATTAACTAACATAATCAGTTTTCCTTTCTCAGATTCAGCAGTCTTACTTGTTGTGCTCAAACACTCTGTTTTGATCACTCCCGGGAAAAAGTTATTTACCATATCTGGACAACAATACTGGATGCAAACAGGGAGAAGAGATGAGACAGAGAGAAACAAAGGTATCAGTCTCACCAAACTGCATCAATGAGAACAGCATTTTAAAAACAGAAGGCACTAACAAGAGTTAGATGCGAAGCTTAATTCACGCTGCCCTTAGTCACATTCAATTTTAAACAGTGACTCATCTTTAACTAGTGTGTAAGTAATAAAACACTATGTATTATAGAACTGAAAAGAAAGATTCTTAGAGGATCATGTAAGATAAATTTAATCAAGATAACAATACTAGTGTTGCCTTACTCTTGTGAAAAATTTCTATTTCATTTACATTTAATAACAAGAACAAAAAGCAGTTTTCATGCAAGTATTTTGCTGACAAGCGTAAGTTTATTGAGAACGTAATGGAAAGTTTTATCCTTTATTTCTTACAGGAGAACATATGTTGAGACCTTCAAAAATTCTTTCCAACATTACTAAAAAATCCAGAATTCGGAGTCACAAAATAGACATTGTTCAAACTTCTCCATGTCAAAGTATACATAAAGAATGCTTAGCCCAACAGCCATATTATGAAACTTATCACTTAAAAAGTACTTGATAAAGAAGATGCTATGAAGTTCCCGACAAAATTAGAATGTTTCAGAGGACAAATTTTTCTCCTGCTGAAAAATGGTTCTTACCATACAGGACTACTTTCTATAAGCCTACTAGCAAGGAGTAATTTCCTGCTGTGTTTTTGTAACTCAGTAAGCCAAGTAAAGACACTTCTTCAACAGTTGTTCCAATCAGTTGATGTACTCAGTGCAAAAGCTATTTTGTACAAATGACGATTAGAAAAAGATAAAACCCTTGGGGTTTTTTCTACTGCTATCTGTATTTCTTAATTATGCTTCAGATCCGAAGAGGACAGCAATTACTGTGTAGGGTATCGTAACCCTGTAAATCAGAACCATCTGTGAGAACAGTAACTCAGATCCTCACAAATTTCTGTTATATGGTAGTTTATACTCCTTTTTGTTTTGGATATTCACACTGTGTATGGACTGCAAAGCCTTTTCTCTGTCCCTAAAATGGAATACATATTCCTGAGAATTGTGATTATCTTTACCAAACAATGTTTCCAGAAACAGTAATAAGTAGTTTCATAATCAGATGATGCCCAGTTTCTGAAAGTTTTGTTTACCACAGTGTTTAAGTACGAACTACAAGTGAAATTCTTCCCCCCAGCTGAACAACCTTTTTATCTATTAGGTATCAAGTATTTTTATCTTGATGTACCAAGTCATACATCAGATAAAAAGGTAAGTTTACATTGTCATCTTTGTGTCAGCTGCAATCTTATACAGATGTGGGTCACCTGGCTGCCTATTACCACAGACACTTACCTTAAACACACTGGAAAAATGACGCAAAGTAGCAAGATTTAGAGCTCCCCTACTCCTGTCTTGCTCTTCATGACTGCAAGTCTTTGAGCATTTGGCTCTGGTTGGTACCAGACAGAAGCCAAACTAGCTTCCTATCAAACCACAGCACTCTTCCATAACCAAAGACAAGCCCATAAAGTTTGTTCTAATGCTTACCAGCCCCAAAATATTTTACCTTCATATGATTTTTTAGAGGATCCATAAGATTGAAATGTATATTACACTTTGGACAGGCCCGTGGAAAAGGTCCTCCATTTTTAATGGTGCTGGATGCAGCATTTGTCCCTGTAAAATTTAAAACATATAAAGACCCAGAATTCACAAGCAGAGTATTTAATTCAGTAGTAGTAGTAGTATTCTAGCAAAATATGCTATCTCAAATGAAAACTATTACCATGAATAAAGCTGTAGTAACCATAAGGAAGGCTTTACAAGCATCTTTTAACTACTCTTCCTTTTTCCCAAACTGACTTGGAGTTTGTTCTACTTGATATAGACTGATAACCAGTTTTCACAAAATCTTACCAACAAAAAAGGAAAAAACACATAAGGAGATAAAGGTAGCATGGTAGGGGGAAAGCATTCTTTCTGTGCACTATCAGCCCACCCCATCCTGGATAGGATGGATTTTTGTTGCTTTTGTTTTACAAACTTTAATTTTCAAATGAACACGTAAAGCCTGTTTACTGCCACAACCTGATCATCATCATAACAGGGTTCAGATAACAGGTTTTGGAAAGGAATTTCGCCCTTTGGTTCTTAATGATGAGGCTATTTCTCTCTGGATATTTGTTCGAATCTAGGCCTATTCAAATGCATTCTTTCTGTTAAGCAAAGGTGTCTCTGGAGAATCTAGAGAATAAATCCTCTAAATTAATAATTACTCCCAGTAATTAAAGAAGTAACACTCTCTTATCAACATAAATGATTAATACCTTTTGAACAAAAGAGAGGTATTAAAGCTTTGCATTAGTTTAAACTTTAATGAATAAACCCAAGCTTTGAGTTTTCTCCAAACTGCCAAAAAACATCAGAGCAAGAGCTGCTTTTCCAGATGAAATTCTCTTGCATTCTCAAGTCATTCACAGATCTGGAGGAGTTCATACTAAATAAGTAGTTTAGAAGTTAAACATAGAAAAAACATGTCAACAGTAGAGTCAACTGTTCCATGCCAGGCCTATGAAAAGATGCAATAAAAATAAACACATAAATACAAGGGAATGAGTAAGTGTATGAGTTAAGAGATGACCATGCAACAGTGTTATACATTTTTACACAAAAATAGTCATGCCTAGACCATAGGTAGACAGTAACTTTCGTTAAGATAACAGTTTTGCTAAGAATCATTATTAAGCAGAAAGTCCTTTACGTGAGGGGATGGCCATGTAAAAGATGCACCACAAAACAGTGCTGCAAGTCTTCACTATTACAGTTGGTAAAACATTTTGACACAACACAGCTAAGTGCAAACTGAGTTGAAGAAAACCAGTTCTGCAGCAAAATGTCATGTCCTGCAGTGTTTCAGTACTGGATTCTGCAACAGATTAGAAATTGCTATGCCAGCATGGGATGGCTTAGAGACAAATTGAGCAAAAGAAGGTTTTCAGTGAATATGATCTACTTTTTTTAAACTGAATTTAACAAGATCTTTCAGTTATCTTTTATTATAGGCTGCAGCACAATATCTATTTTACCCGAAACAGGGTGGTGGAAATTTTTTTTGCTGCAATGTTCATGTTACAGCCACTTCCTTCTGGTTGCTGGAAAGACCAAACAAGCTCTAAATAAGACATGCAAAAAACCCCAAATCTAAAAGGATTCCAAACAATCATTTTAGCATTACAGGAGAAAGGATGTCTTGGAAATGTTTCAATGTCAAGAATAAGTCCTTGCCTATTGCAATCACTAGAAAGCACCTTTTGGCTCTCAGGAGAAAAATGCCCCTAATTGTTAATACTCTGAAACAGCTAGACTAGCTCTCTTCTTGCAGGGAAAGAAAGATCTTTCCAAGAACATCCTTTCGTTGAAATAGACCTTCTCCCCTCCCATTACTATTTCAAACTGTATCAAAAACTCTGCTGCTGGAAAAACAAAGGAGGAAAACAGCAAAACACACTTTGCAATAGTTAGTCAAAGTACAGAATCACAAAATAATTTAGGTTGGACCTTTGGAGGTGGTTTTGTGCAACCTCCCACTCAAAGCAAGTCCAATCTTATGCTCAGAGCCATGTCCTGTCAACTTCTGAATATGTCCAAGGATGGGGATTCCACAATCTAAGTTGTTACTGCCCTGCCTCACATTGCTAAAAAAATTTTTTTCCCTTCATCTAACCAGAATTAGTTCATAAATTCAGCAGTCATAGAACCAACTCAAGAATTATCCTTATCTTGATTTTCTGGTTGGTTGTGTTTTGAAGTTTCAAGCCCCTATTTGCTTCTTTGACATAGAAAACGAAGAGAACTAAGAGAATGAGGTCAGGGGCATTTATTTTTATCATCTGTCTTCAAATGACTAATTATTGCTCTACAGAATTCAAACCTACCTACTAAACAATAAAGGTCTAAAATTTGAATAGGTAATAACCTCAGGTAAAATAATTTGTAAAGCTATATAAATCCTTGCATAGAATAGCTATTTTTATTTTATGGCATAAGAACAGTTACTGACTTACACTGCCTTAAGAGCATTAAAAATACTGACCAACTGAAACACTACAGATGTGTTAGCTTTTCCCATGACACAGAGGCGTGGACTGCCAGCCAGACCATTCCATCTTCCTACCATTTGAAGATACATTTTGTGACAGTGTAACTGTTGGACAGTTATCTGTAGGCGAAACAGCCGAGTTGCTTCTAGCACCGACCTCATTATGCTTGGCCTGTTTTGGAGTTACACTGTGACCTTCAGAAGTAGCAGGAGGTTTAAATACAAAACCACTCTCATGTAGACCTACAGCACTTTAAATTAAAGAACCTCGTTTTTTTCCTGTAGTAATTAGAACACACTAGTGATACCTGCAATTTAGAGTCCACACAAAGCAGTTTTAAGATTTTCCTAAACTTACGCCATACCAAAGTTAAGAAAACAATATCCAACTCAGACTGAAGGCCAAGGCCAGTGGAGCAGGAAAGGGTGAATGCAAAGAAATACAGACCCACCTCTGAAACCCAAGTAAATCATACTATGGCCACCTGAATTCACTTGGCCTACTTTTCACATCTTGACCCATTCTAATCTGAGACAAGGTGAGTTCAAAGTAATAAGCTAAGCAGCTGGTTTCTACAATGCCCACTATTCAAAACAAGCTCTGTGTTTCTGATGAAAAACACCTCTCCTTTCTTTCTGGTTCTATGTTAATGCTGTTTTAGTTTGTTATTTAATTCTGTAAACTTCAGTTTGCATGCAAAATGAAAAACAGTGTTGTAACTTCTAATGACCAAGAACAGCACATCTATCTGCTCTCTTCTGAAAGCACATTCCATGTCCTTATTGTTTGCAGTATTTCTTCTGAAGAAAATCACTAAAAACAAACAAAACAAACAAAACAAACAAACAACACACCAAAAAACCCCAACAACAAAAAACCAAAACATCCCACAACAATAAATCCCCCAACAACTTTGAAACTGGGCGGTTCAGTGGCTGATGAACATGCCCACAAACACTTGGCTCTTTCTTGTCAGAAACCCACGTCTCTGTCACTTGATGGTATAAACTCAACAGAGAGATTAGTCCTCAAGTAGACCCAAAAGTCACAGCTACAAACCAAGTAGTCTGAAGTGCCAGCACTGGTCTTGTAAGCCTCTCACAACCACAGACTGCAAATAGTCTTAAGACTATAATAAACTATGTCAAGGGCTTCAGTTCTGGATGCAATGATCTAAGCTAAGGACATTCTGGTATATCCCCCACCCAGTGGTACAGCTCCTCGAATGATTTCTCAGGGTGTAACAAGAAGCTCAACACGTAGAGATACCTTGTGTCACATAAAATTATTCTTATATATTCTTATATTTCTTATATATAACTTCTGAGAAGAAACAAAACAGCCCCCTGGCACCCACAGTTGTGTTTACTCAGTGGGAACCATCTAAACTTAGCCAACAGTCTGGAGAATCTCCCCATTCAATGCACACAGGCAGACTCCCAGCAGGGAATGCTGATGAACATCTTGGGAGAATTTGCCACTCTGTGCCTCATACATGGGAAAATGTAATTCACTTGATATACAGATACTTAAACATCCTAACAATCTCCTAGCACACCTTTCCTTCTTTTTGACATAAATGAACATGTTAAGCTCAAATGTCTCACTCTATGCATTGTTTGCCTAAGGTTCATTCATTCACACATTCACAAAATGATCAGGTTATTGATTAGATGCTACTACTTCCTAGTGCGTTATAATTTACTTATACTCACCCTCATATGTATATGAGCTGCCTACATTGACATATGTGTCTTGCTCAGCAAAGGCTTCCAGGGAGCTGGTATGACCTTAGCATTCTTCTGTATCACTGAGGCTATCTGAGCATCCAGCCATCAACCTACAGCAGGAACTGCTGCTGTATATTAAACTATGTGTAGCTGGGCACATAGTTTTTACAGGGATCTTCAGTGAAGTATTTTATTTGACTGTAGAAAACCCGATTTGGAAACAAGGACTATTTTCATATGGTAACAAAATTGTTCATAATTCCAGTTTTAAAAGCTTAACACATCTGTGATAAAAACTCTGAAGACCCTTTTATATACTGATAAAGGAAGTAGTCTTAGTCTATACAACTCTGATTAGTAAATTCTCTCAGAACTATAATATTAGGAGAATACACATAGGTCTACATTTTAATTCTGCTGTTTGTTCGTGTAAAAAAAAAATTAGGCCTATTTAGAAAACTAATCACACCAACTTCCAAGTATTATTTAGTATCTTGCTGGTATAAATCAGATTGACCCTTCTTATCATGAAAGGACCTCTCCCAGCTGGAGTGCGGACACAAGAATTCCTTGAATCACCCACGTTCCAGACTCGTTTGTCCAATCCTCTACACAGCAGGCCACAGGGACTCCAGGTACTCAGAACAGCAGGGAAAAGCAGCAGCCAAACAATTCTTGTTTGGTCACTTTGTGCTATTAGTGAATGCTTCTGTAGCTACTTGGCTATCCTTAGACACACAATATTCCTGTGTACAACATCCATGATGGCAAGGAAGGAGCAAAGTATACTGGCTGCAGCACCACCTCGCTGACAGATTTCTGAACATACAACACCACTGTAAAAACCTTAACGCTGCTCTGTGCATCTGTGCTGGCTGGGCCTGATTTTATAAATGACAGAAAAAAGACATCAGAAATAGTAACCTAGAATAAAAGCACCAAATGTACTGTGGTAACAGAACAGGTACATGAAAGCCAAATTGCTTCAGGCCTCTAGTGCATTGTCCTGCACCAACACCTCCCATTAATCAGGAGCTATGAATTCATGGATGCAGTCCAGTTAACTCCACACAACAAGTCTTTTGGTTACAGCAATTTCTCATTCCTCTAAGTGGGTGAAGTTTGTGGGAGCATGTTCTCACAATATTCTCAGAAAGCAAGCTACATTTTACATACATCCCCAGTGCCATCTGACCTGCAGGTAAGAGTTACTGATGCTGTTTACCCAAACACCACCACCTATTTAGCAGCCTAACAAGATGCTTGGTTAGTGTCCATTAGCAACCTGTCATTTCCCCGCTTAGACCTCAGAAATAAGTATTTATGCTATACTGAACCAAAAAATGTCTTCAATGATCCATGTGCATAAGTTAAATTGTCCTGCAGAGTATCAAAGGCCAGTTCCCAAAAGGATTCTGCTTTTAAATACCATATTCCAGAATGTCTTGTGCCCACGGTGCTGCATATGAATTAGGGAAGGATAGCACCAACACAGGAAAGTAGGCTTTGGCATCCATGAACATGAACATAATCTCATTACATGGCATCACCAAGCGAGCCAAACCACAAAATACACAGAAATTTCCTTCTCACAAAGTGAAATATATCTTAAATTTGCCTTCTGTGTCATAAAAATATTCATGTTTCAATCCACAGTAATAAAACTTTCATTTTAACTTTCAAATCCTATTGCCATCTTACAGAAATAAACATAGACTAAGTATGGCACATTTAAAATGCTTTGAATTGCAACCCTCAGTGCTTTTAAGCATTACATTTTTTCTCAGTGAGAGACTAATACAAGTAATTTTTAAGTAAGCAAGCAAGTCTCCAAAGTTAAAAAACCTAAACCCACAAACAATTGAACTTTAATACCTGTTATTTGGAGAACAAGGGCTGGAACACTGAACCATTTGCAAAATACAAGCCATTTCCTTACTTGACAAAAAGCTATTTGACCCAAGACAAGAATGACACCAACAGAATGGCTAGACACAAGCAAGAAAATACACTACATGAAGCTGAGCAAACTAGCTATCCCTCTGTCCTATGTAACTTCTTAGCATGACCAGTCAGGCCATTCTCTATACTTAACCAGGTAGCTCAGGCTAATGAGGCTAATGAGAAGTCATTGTCACCCATAACTTACAGAAAAATGAGATTCTGGTCAGTTATTACAAAAGTACAATCCTTCAAAAAGGAGGAGGGAAGTAACAAGTTACAGCCTTCTTAGGACTGAATACACTGCATGCTTCAAATCTACTTCATCTGCTGTGACACACACACACACACAAATGGTGCTTTTTGGCTTGTTTTTAAGTAGGTTAAATATTTACTGCTGAAATGCAGTTTAGCTAATTGAAAAAAAAAGGGTTTTTTGTCGAATTACATACTCTCTGCCTTCCTCTCCTTCTCAGGAACGATCCTTTCGATACCATCTACTCCAACTCCTGCATATAGCAGTCAGAAAACCAAGACCAACATCACAGGGAATCCATCTAGCAGACTCAGTTCTTCAGGTACTGTACAGCCCCTCTTTTGCTAACAGTCTTTCCTATTCCCACCGGCCAAACAGTGATGAATATATTTGAAACAAATCTTTACCTGTCAATAAAGATACAGTGGATCTGGCAATGCTTTTTCCCATCTAAACGAGCATTATAAGATGACATCAGTTGATTCTATAGTCAGTCTAATGAACTGAAAAGCAAAGTCTGACAACACAAGACTCCGAAGTTTATTTCATTAAACATTATACAGTGTTATGAACAGGAGGAAGAAAAAAGTAGCTATACTATATTCTAGAAATCCTATTTAAAGTTATAACCCAAAGATCTGCGCTAGAGTTAAACGACATTAGGTTGTTTCTTTCTCGTAACAACTACTACAGTTATACCCACCTGTTACATTCACTGCTGGCCCAGTCTGGTACTGTTGAACTCCCGAGTTCTGTCTCACACCAAACAGTATACCAGATGTATTATCTGGTGCATCTGGTGGAGAATCCATAATATAATCCTAATAAGATATTTTCAAGAGGGAAAAGAAATTTGAGGTTTAATATTTTTTTACTTGCAGGCTTCAAAGGGTTTATTTTAAAAACATATGATTGCTTAAAAGTACTCAAAAGTACTCAGCTGAAAATCAAGTTCATTACAGTCTCCCCAAAATCGTTTCTTTTGACATTTTACTAAGGTTGCAATTCTCACCAGCACTTGTTAATTTTTCAGAGCTGTGTATTCAGAATAGTAAGAACAATGTAAGACCTGGGAAAGACCATTTAATGAAATATCACTACTCTGTTGGAACTGCTAATTGCAAACGCTTTTGTTCAAAAACTCTGATGATGTTTCAAATTATACTTGATTGTTTTTCAAAAAAATTTAATACTTTCTTCCTTCAACCTAAACTCAGGCATTTGCCTATTACTCCTACATAACATATAGCTGCATTTTAAAAGATCAAAAACCAGAACTCAAAAGTAGTACAAACTCATAGCAAGCAGAAGCTTCTCAAAGCAAGATCATATTAAGATCAAATTCTACTAAGTGCTCAAGCTTTAATGAAATAAGGGGTATCTATAGCATCTTGACTGGGAAGGGCATTCATTCCTGATATCATCAAGGGTTTTTTCTTCTATGTAGATTAATTTTGTAAGGATTTCTGAAAATAATATAATCAGACCTTCTTTTCAAAGCCCAGCTAACTTCAAAGTAGGTTCATGTTTCCCAGCACCTTGTTAAATTTTGTGCATCTCCAAGTACAGATATTCTTTTATCCTTCAGTTTAAAAGGTTTACCCTTTAGTACATATAACCTAAAAAATTAAATAGTCCACATTTCTTGTCTCCAGCACTGGAAACTGTTAAAACTAAACAGTTCCACTGATCCCTCAACAGGTAACACTTGGAGGAAAAAGAAACATGAAATTTAGTTCTCTTTACAAATATTCAAAGTTAAGAGGGTGAAGTAGGAGAAACATTTTTCAAGATTCATTAATACTGGTCACATTTTAATAGGCCATTCATCCTAGCACAATCTGAAACATGAAATATTTTCAGGAATAGCAATAAGCAGTTAAGAAAAAACATAATAGGTTTAATTTAATACTAAGGTAGAAATGGAAAAGTATTGGCAATTTCAACTCTGAAATAATTCAAATGGTTACACTTCATCAAGCTGTACTGTGAAACAAAAAAAATTGACAATAGTGCTATTTTCCTAAAATAAAAAAAATAAACAAATGAGAAAAAACACCCAGTACACATACAGAGACCTTGTCATCAGTGTATCCATGAGACAAAGGCCAAATACGTTTTGCTAAAAAGATCAATCTCACAAACAGCTTCCCATTCACAACTGGTCTCCTTATTTCAAAACATCCCTGTGGAAGCTATCACACTTTTAACTATCACCATGTTAACCAAACTTAATGGAAATAAAGCTAAAGGAGCACAAGTACATAAACAGGTATGATAACCTGGTTTAGGACTCCTAAATACCAGAACAAAAAGGAAGATGCTGCTCCCCATCCTGCCTTTTTATTGTCCATCTCCCTAAATGAAGACCCTTCAGGACCTCGATAAAGAGCCATTCTTTCTTATGGTGAGTCACTTAATCCACTCTAACCAAATTAAAGACAAATGTTCAGGAATAGCTGTGGAAATAAGTTACTAAATTTCTTTTCTGTGTTGTATTTGCTATGAGTAACAGCTACATGAGTTACAGTCACAATAGAGGTGTTACTGTAGATCCAACAGTTTCACAAGAGCCAGTGAAAGGGCAAGCAAAGCAGCTCAGCCTGCAGGCCACACCTCAAGCACAACTAATGCTCAGGTAATAAACCTGTGCCAGGCTCTCAGTGCAGGGCCCTGTGCACACCATTTATATTTGAAATGCGACCAATACAACAGTTACATACAAACTCTGCATCTCTTACTAGTCTGTAGTTTCTTTGGTTTTATGTCCTGCCAACTTTTTAATTTTTACCAAAATCATAGTTTGGGTATTTTGATGGCATGGGTACATCTCCCCAGTATATACCAAACATATCCAGCAAGCAAAAAAAATGTAAAAACAGACACACTGAAAACTCCATCTCCTAATTTTCAAAAAGTCCTTTTCTGTTGACAAGTATTATTTTAATGTAATTTGGCTCTGTCATTTTACACACAAACCCCCCAGTATTGTCCAATGCTTTGGGAAACAAAAATGTTTAAAAAAACCAAAACAAAACAGCCTTACCACACTGATGAAACAAAGAAATCAATCAAATTAACATGTACAGGTGATCTCACATGCAGAAGGGCAAAGCCCTACAGCTTTGTAAGTTAATTTCCTAGGGCTCAAGTGAAGAGAAGTAATACACCACTACTTTTTAGTTTTCTAAGGGACTAGTGAAAATATTAGGTATGTCATAGTCTGCACTCTAGATTGGCTAACTGTGGAAGCCCATATGGTAATTGATAACCAAACCCAACCTGAAAAATTACAGTGCATAGTACTGGACCTTTGTTCTCCCAAAATTACACAGGAACAACCAGAACCTGAATCACACTGACTGAGGAAAGCATCTGTTAAGTAAAGGAAAGAGAATTGGCTGTAGCTTAGTGGAGAGCATTCTGAGCACTGAATTATAGAACATCCTCACTGATAAGGACAAATTTTTCTTGAAGAAGAGGGTAGTCCTATGCTATGAAATGCAACAGTAGCTCTGACTGAATTAAAATTGCTGTAAACTGTATGACTGAAATAAAAATCATCTCTGAATTTCTGGAACTGCACAGCAGTTAGTACACAGCATGTGGTGTAGTATAGTAACACAAAAAATAGACTGACTTACTTAGGAAGTCAGCGAATCAAGCTTGTGATTGGAAAGGGGTATTTCAGAGATAAAACTGGAACACCAAACATTGACAAGAGACAAATTATAGACCTGTTGAGAAAATGAGGTAATAAGGGTCCTGCCAGTGTCTAGTCATACCTCACAGTGATCTTCACAACATGGTATTTTCAAAGCTAAGTTTCAACACCTGAAAGCTGAAGATCCAAATGTCAAACACTTCCCAGAAAAACTTATTTGAAGCTTTTGCCACTTAGGAAGAATGACGTTGGGAGGAAACAGAACATGTGTGAACAAAAATGCCACAGAAAGCCCAAGGCAGAAAACAGCAGCCCTCAGTGAAACAAACATTAGATGGGGAGGGGCTGAGGAATCCAAAAAACCCTAAGGAGCTCTTGAATGAAGAAAATTCAAACCAAGGACATGAGCCAAAATACAGGTAGTATACATATAACACTAAGAACAGCAAATGACAATGTGGCAGGAGTGATTAAAAATCACAGAACTTTGCCCAAGAAACTAAACTACAGTACCTCTCTAAAAAAAGGCACATCAAACAAGCTTCTTCCTCCAGAAAAAGTGTAACATCATCAAATGGTAATAACAATATAAACAAGAAAACAAATTCTAGATAATGCTGAAACTGAAAATACAGTTCTGAATCTAGAAAAGTTAAGCTGAAGAGATGGAAGATTCACGATGTCTTAAGCAAGGAAAAAAAACGCAAACAAAACTTCCTAAAGGTACTCAAGAATTTCTTAACATCCAAATAATAGGATGTTCCATTTAAGATAACTTCAAAAAAATTAAGAGCTCATAAAAACCATGATCAAAATGTCAATACTGTAAAGAAACCATATAAGATGATAATTTCAACAAACAGCAGAAGTTTTAAGAGGCCACAGAATCTGTATGCACTGGTTATCCCAGAAAAGGATGCATTACTTTTTAAAGCATGTCAGTCTAACCTGGAATAGATGGAACTGATTAATATGTGGTTAAAGAACCTTTTCCATGTCCTATTTCAGGCTGCAACTTCTTCAAATAGCTGTTTCTCTACTCTGCCATGGAAAAACAACCTGCAGATTTTGACAAAGTAACACTATAAATACTTAACTAAAGCCTCATCTGTGACATAAATAAACTCAACAAATGAGAAAGAAGTCTCACAAAAAGAAGTGCACTCTGCATGCTTTCTTTAAAGGAAATCACTGTCTTGATGAGTTACATCCAGCTTACGTATACCCCATGGAAAGTTCAGCTTTCCTAGCTCTGTTTACTCTGAGATTTTGTCATAAAAACAATGCAGAAACCCCTTCAGCTTTGTCTGTTAGAACAAAAACATGAGCATGTGTGTGTGAGGGAAGTAAAGGAGAGGGCTTTCTTTTGCAGTAAATATTCTGCAGGACATACTAGCACACTTTTAAAGGATTTAAAGAAAGCATACTATGTCATCAGTAAACTTACAAAAAAATTCACAAACTTGAAATATGTGTATACATCATGCAAAGTAGCAAACCTCTCTGTATTAACCTGTCCTGCTTTAAAAAGATAGATTTAGGAGGACTAAAGAAGCAACCTAGATATCCTACTGATATCTGGACTACTAATTATATAATTTCTTAGGCCTTCGTAACAGTGACAGACTAATTTAGCTAACCCACTTCACCAGACACATCCACAATTTCTCTCTGCAAACTATCAATCAACTGCTGAAGACTCAAAATTGGAAAGTATGAGTTTTCTTCCTACTGAATTTGCCAAAGATTCAGCTAGCCAGTTGATAGGCAATGATTACATTGCATTGTTTTAATTCTGGTTTTCTTAAAATACAGCCTCTCATCAGCAATTATTTAGCCACAAGTCTTAAGAACACCCAATTCCAGTCCTCATGTTTTAATGGCCTAATTAACTCTGCTCATTCAGACCGATTGCCCTGCTCAGCAAATGCAGAATCCATTAAGCCGCATGACTTTTATTTACACCAAAAGACTAACAACTGAAACAGCCTCAGGTATGTCTATTTGCATGGACAATCGAGATGGTGCGTACTGCCAGGCTTCATTTTAACCTGACAGCAGTAGCTAATATAGGCACATGGTTTGAATAGTTTCAGCGTAAATTATTTTCAGTAATGGTATTGCATCATAGTTTACCTCATACAAATATGGAATTCTAATCCTCATTCTTTCTCTCTCACATATGTCCAACAGATAAGGCAACAAAACCAGCATCTAACTCAACTCCCTCATGGCAATGTTCTGGGGTTCTGTGGCAACCCAGGAAGGTCTATGATACATGACCTAAGTGCACAGTTCCCTTAGGCTTTTCAAGCAAAACAAATACGTTGCCAAATCGTTTCAACTGCTGATCGTGCAGCTTTTGGTTGCTTAAACCTCTTTACCATACTATTGTTTCACAATGTTTTCATTCCTGTGCCACATAAATGAAAAGCAAAACGCACTAAGGAACTAGCACTACAGTACTCTCTTATGAATGAAAAATCCCAAGCAAGGCACTGTAAAAAACAGGTGGAAAACCCACAAAGCTATTTTACACACTAAATGCAAGCTATTTAAAAATGAAATTAATTTATCAATACAGAGGATCCCTCTCTGAGCAAAGCAATCTGCAAAATTTAGAGCATAAATTTGTATCATTTCTCCACAGAACATAAAGAATCTGAACAGCAGTAATTTCTCTAGTGTCTATGGTTTCCATTTAAGGCCATTTTACTCTCACTAAAGCTATCATCTTTGAGTCTTCCAAATCAGTATTTCCAAATATATATTTTAATTTACCAGGGCAAGGTTATGGTCCTAGCATCGTTACAGTTTACATAATGCTAGTCTATAATGTAGCCCAGATCTTTAAACACTAGACTGAGTCAGTATGTTCTCCATTAATTTATTCGAAAGTAATCATACCTTTTACATTTTAAATGAATAAAGATTTACCTGATTGAGTATTACAGGCTGTGCTGCTGCAGTAGTCTCTGGCCTGGATACAGGTTGAGCCACTACAGGAACTGTGATATTTCTTGATACTGACTGTGTCGTCACTGGAATGGTTACAGGTCTGCTAACAGGCTGTGTTATGCCAGAACTTGACCCAGGCATCTGCTGTGTTGACAAACATCCAGTAACTGGTCTCTGCAGTGTTTGTAAAGTTCCTGAAACGTTCACCGATACAGCCAACTGCTGAACTCCCACCGAGCGGGTCGCAGGTCTGGGTACAGTCTGAAAGACTGACGGAGCAGGCATGGCACCGGGGCTGGAGGCAGGCGTCACGTAATGCTGACTCTCAGACTTGAATGTAGTACCTGTTGCAAAGGATTCCAAAGTTATCTTTATATAATTCCGCAGTCAAATGTTTCATAAGTGTTCTGGATTTTTGGTTTTAATTACCATATTAGGACAATAAAGTACCTCTACTGGGTGCACCATTCTGTATCCCCCTTCGTGGTGAGCTGAGGTTGACTCTGTTCAATATATCTGTCAAAAGTTACATTTATCTTAATTGCAAATAAATTAATAGCTTCATTGCTTCTCAAATTTAAAAGCTGCATTCATATACATTAATTGAGCCAATTAGGATTCGTCTTATAAATTAAAATATTATTTCTACAACAAAAACCTGGCAAAACCAAGTGTAATTTGTACAAATTAAGATACGTTCTTCCACTCCTCTTTGGTTAAGCTAGTTTGCCTAAGAATCTCAGTGCTTATTTTCTTGAAGACAGATTAACACACACATTAGAGTACAAACAACGAAAAAAAGGACGTTTTATTAACATTTAAATTTGCTGATTATAGTGCATTTATTTACATCTACAATTTGCTTCTGTATTAGCAAAATTCAGCACTTACAAACTGGATTTTAGACTTCATGATACCCATATTCCTAATGTGAAAGGAGAATCAACAGATCAGCAACTAAAGGAGTGGTACTGGAATTGCATTACAAGAGCACTGATTTTCTTACATATCATACATGGTAGTCTGTGTCCAGAGTTCTAGCTCAGCAGAAGCACATGCAATTTCTTAAATTACATTTACTCCCTTACTAATACCACTGATATTCCCTGACATTTTATGTCTTAGTCTGAGGTTTCTGACAATTCCAGAAAGTTACAAAAACATTCATCAAATCAAAATACTTTTCTACTCCCAGATTCTCAATTCCATTAGTGTTGCTGACAAGTTGCTTGCTCTGACCTGTGAAAATATGCATATGAAATTAGATTGATTCTTCAATACCTAACCAGCAAGGCTTGAAGTAACTTCTCAAACCAGGGTCAAATTACATCAGGTTCTCAAACAACAGATCTTAGAGTACCTACACATTGTGTTTAATAACCTTAAGGCTATTTCCACCAGCAATGGCTCATTAGTATACATTTCTCAAGTTGGTAACTAAATCTAATAGCAGTAGAGCTCCGATGATCACAGCTTTCAACCTGCCACCTGCACTTAGGTCACATTAATAAAAAAGCAGCTGCAACCAACAGATTTAAACAGGTTTGCATTTTTTAAGATATGACAAAATTTGGTCCTGTAATAGTAATATTATATTTACTTCAACATAACAGTAACTACAAACAAGGATTAAATTATTTTGGTATTTAGCTGAACACATACATTTTGAGATTGTTAACAAATGTATACCTCATACCTGAATTCCAGAGTGAAATTAAACTACAGCATCATCTATTTACAAAAGAAAAGCTACCCTAAAAGTTATGTCTCACAAGGCATAGTCAAGACAATCTGATGTGTGCACATCCTAAACTACAAAGGTAGGTTTTACTGCTTTTAAAAAGAACATTTCAGGAAGCCAGTTATTTGAAATTATAAACTACATTTACATGACTCAACTGATTCATCATAGACTTGATGTGCGCTTTCCCCTCTTCCATCAAAGTGTTATTTGTCCTGTTTAGGTAAAGCAGCACTGAACCATAAGCATGCTGCCATGCAGAATTACATTTTAAAGCAGTAACAAATTACAGGTTTGTATCATTATGAAGCAGGAAGCAAGAACAAGAAGAGGTAACTGTAGGAATAATGAGCAGTTGCAGAAAAAGGTAAAGGGAACAAAGTGTGAACTACTTTTAATCTCAGCCAAAATAATCCTCCAGTACATCAGAAGGGACACTTGATTCTACACCACTCTCTGGCAGCAGGTCAGAGTTGGGGTTTTAATTATTTCCTTCAAGTTTTCCACACAGTCTGTACAAAAACTAGTAATTGTACTTGCAGGAAAAAGTTAAGAAAATTCAAAGCATTGTAGAAACCATACATTACAGAAAAATGAAGACCTACATGTGAGTTTCTATTTGTCATCAATTTTTCATCCGATCAGGTGCCAACTAAGCAGTGATAAGCGAAGCCATGTTCACGGTATCTTGCCTATCACCAATAACAAACTGAAGCCTGACTAGTGCCAGGTAGTACTACTTACAAGCCAGAGAAGAACTGAGGTCATTCTTCCATAGCTGTTTTTGATAGTGAAGTAGAAGATTAAAAAGAGGAAAGTTGAGGAAAGGGAAGGAAAAAAGATAAAGTAAAAAGTTATACCATAAGTGATTTTACTTGTGTCAGGACCGAGTATGGACAGCACTAGACTAAGAAGCAAACATTTTAAGTCTCTATCTTTTACCAAAGTTCTTGAAGTTCACAGAATCATACCAAAGTCATAGTTTTCACCTGAATTATTTCTGTCCTTTGACTACTAAAAAATCTTGAGGCTACAACAATTGCAATCAAACTTGGCATACTTGTTGTTCCAACACATGCTAGTGCCTTAATAGTTGTTCTATGTCACGACCCACTGCCAATGACCAACAGCAATTCAGAGATCTCTGGACCTTTCAGAAAACAGCAAGGGTATTTGTCAGACATTCTAAAAGTTTGTAACTGCAGAAAACTTAAAATAGTTTTAAAATATTCTTCAAAATTTTCAGAGTATCCATAGTATTTTTAAAATACTCATTCTTAAAAATATTTTCAGGTGAGAGAACTTAAATATCAGATTCAGTATTCTTTTAATATTTAAAATCATGTTTCCCCTTTTTTAACCTAGTGTAAGAAGCCTTAAACTTACTATCCTAGTGAGCAACAAAGTAATAGAAGCAAGATGAAAGTATTGCGAACTAAAACGACTGAACAGCTGATAACAGCTCTGAAATCCATGCAGCACAGTGTGACAGACAGCCTCGTGTAACACTGTGTCTTGAGATCCTTCACCACAAATTATACACCTTCAGACAACTACTATGTAAATCTTGGATACAAGCATAGCAGAGATGAGGCAGAAACTGCGAGCAGTAAACCTCAGCAAGCAAAGTCTTGGGTATGGGAATGCTAGGGAAGCCTTAGGTCAAAGCTCTTGAAAATTGATACAAGATGGATACACAGAAATGAAAAAGTTTCATTACTAAAGGTAATTAAAATAACAACAAAAAAATGTTCTTCTTTACTTACCCACCAAAGCCCAAGCACAGGACAAACATGGAATCCTGACACATCTCCTGTCATTACAACCACCTAACCTCACTCCCTGCACTGCCTGCATTTAAGAGAAAACTACAGAACTTGATGAAAAAAACCTCTCTATTTCACAAAGGATGGGTAAATTTATCAATAAAAATCTCCTACTTCACAGACAGGCTTTCAATATTTTCATATTAATCACTTTCCAGATTGTGCTTTTATTATAGACACTTAAGACAGTTACCTTGGTTTTGCCAGAATGATGTTCACCAACATATGAAATGAGGGGTGGAGAAAAAAAAAAAAAGACTGTAGCAGGAAGACTTAAATTCATGCATATTCTTTTAGTAGGGAGACACTCCCAAATATATAACTAAATATTAACTATACTGAGAGCAATTGCATGCATGGTTTCAGCCTTGTATAGCTTCAGGCTTTTAAACTCTGTCGCTAATGCTAAAACCTTCAAATGTCCTTATTCCGACCTCAGAGATTTAAGGTTAGGGGTAACCAGAACCATGCATAACCTGGGGTATAAGACAGAATTTCTTAAAAATTCTGATTTTCAGTAAGACAGAGACATACAGCTTTAAGATGTGGGATTTCTTAAGTCATACCACTAAAAATTCTATACTTCCAAACTAAGTTTAACTTTCTACACCTTGAAATTTCTGTTTTAAATTATGGAAAAGTGTTGTCTTACATGTAGTAGCTGGCTTCGAGCTTGAGATTTCCCCAACAAAGATTGGCTCATCGTCATCATCATCCTCATCATCCTCTTCCACTTCTCTCACTCTCTTTTGCCAGGGTTCTAGCTCCTCTTCTTCACATTCCATAAATAATTCTGCCATCTTGAGACTAGACAGTAAAAAAAACCAAAAAACACACATAGCCAAAAATTAAGTACTTTCATGAAATGCTTCACTGTTTACTAAGGAATACTGCAGTTGCCAATAATTCCCATAGAATGGTCTCCCTCCCTCCCTGTTCTTTACAGATCAAACATGATCTGATACAGGAGATCTTCAAAGACTGATGACACATGACCATTCTGAAAATTACTTGAATGCTCATCTTTGCTATTAAAGAGAAAAGACCAAAGATATCCTCCACAGAATTTAAGCTATTTTTGTATAAAACACCAGTAACTATTAGAGGAAGCCTCAGTGGAAGCCACAGTGAAAGGTATTTTAAAAAAAATACTGCTATTCCAGGTAAGTGATTCACAAGAAATGTGAAGGGCCTTCTACAAAGCACATAATCTACATGGCACAACTGAGTTATTGCATTTAGAAAATCCAACACAAACAAAATAAACCCCCACCCTAACCCACAACCTCCCAAATTTTTCAAGATTTTGCCAGGGCTTCCCATATGGTCACATTTTCTTTAAACCCCAACAAAACTTACACAAAATTCCCACAAACCACAAAACAACATCAACAACAACAAGCAAACTACCCACAAAAAATACTTTGAACAAAAAATACTCCACAACAGCAAAATCCCCAAGCCATACCTACAATGCATTGCATACTGTTTTCATTATCAATTAAGACTCAATAAAAATTTCACATAGATCTCATTAGATTGAGTCCCTCATGCCTGTAGACTTTCTGTTGCAGTATAAAATGTGATGTACAAACACAGTAAAGAAAAATATGTACCTTTTGAAATTAGCCAAATTAATATCAGCATCTCTTATCACAACTGGTTTTGTTTTTTAAATAAACAGAGATGGCAATTAAAGTTTTCTTCTTTCTTTTAACATTCTTTTACATAATCCTGAAAGTATTTCTGAACAAAACAAGTAAGAAACTTAAAGTACCAATAATATAATCAGACTGCAGAAATAATTAGTCTGTAATATCTTATCACAGGGGAGCAGACAGAATCATCCTCTACTCGTATGAGAATGGGAATGCTGGTGTTAGCACACGCTAAGTCTTGAGATAAAATAAAGTAGCAAAGCTAAACTCCTTCTCTGCCTCCTCCATCAGTTTAGGGTGCTGAAGTTAAACATGGTGCTAGGAAAGAAGAGAACAGGATACTAAACTAAATTCTTGTATGGGGAAAAAAAGGAAGATTCTGAAGTGAATTTCCACTTGACAGTGATGACATGGGCCACATGCCAGGTCTTGGAAAGAGAATCAAACTTAACTCTGTAATTCTTTCTTTTCTGTAGGACACTCTTTAGACTGTATCTTTTTTTTTTTTAATACCACAAAGTTTAACAGACTTTAGGGAAAATAAATTACTATTTCAGAGACTTCTTTTATAGAACAGTGAGCAGTATATAAATGAGCAGTGTTTTTATTTTAAGAATTTAGGTTTACTTGACCTCAGGGGAAAAAGGTAATAAATTATAAAATGTGCTCGGAGGACGCAATGTATTTTATATTAAAAACACAAAATAGGCACAAGCAATCTATATGTTAGCACAATCCTAAAAAGATACATGTGATAACCTCATCTACACTGTAACGCAGCTGATTTTTTTCTTAAATACAGCTACAAGTAATTTGATAACATAGCCAAGGGCTTTTAGAAAGTGACACCAACTGGTAACACCTCTTAAGAGATACTGTATTTTATGAATCAGGAAGGTGACTCAAAATACAGAGCAGCTTTTCAAAGGCAAGTATCAAGAACAATTTCACATCTTTTAACCTTAAGTTTTAAAATTTCAATGCTATAATTTGAAGCTTTCCCTGACTTCTTTTTTCCTGGGAAGAAAGCTGGCCTAACGAGTTCCTGCCCTGCTCCTGCACTGCTTCCTCAGTCGTGCCAGCATAACTTTGTACAGAACTATGGTGTGAAGCAGGGCAGGTCAAAAATAACCTGGCCCAGTAACAGTTTTATTGCCACAATTGAGAGGTCAAAAATCTGTAGCCTGAACAATCAAAACTGCAGTAAAGGGTAATAGATTTGATTAGAGGAGGTGTGCAGGAACAGCTCCTGCAAGTGGTCTCCATTGCCAAAGGAAACATCTACATCCACTTTTAGAGTACAAACAGCTTCCAAATTTTTAGCTTCTTCAACTACATTAAAACACAAAATGTATTCTAGGAATCCTGCTAGCAGTTGCTCTCAAAGACAAAACCAACAGTGAATCCTTCCTCTACCCTGCTCAAGTATTTCCCAGTGGAGGTGCAGACACCAGTGTAAAAGCAAACCTACTGACAATAGACTTTATCTTCCTCATTTTTTAGTATGTATAAGCATATATACATGTTTATACACACATTTCCTTAAAGGTGCGTTTGGATCTGAGAGGTCCAAAACTCCAATGCAATGCTGTATGCACAGACTCAAAGAAAGTGTTGAAACCAGTATTGTAAGGTAAAGCATCAAAATCATGAACAAGTCCTTTAAAACATATAAAAAAATATCATTAGGCTATATCAAGATATTGCTTTAAAAGCAACTGCCCATTTAAAACTAAGCACAGCCACGGAAGTTCATCAGGCAGGTACTAATAACCAACAATCTGCAAAACCACAAGTCCCTGGAACACTATCATAGTTACTAAAAAAGTGATGAACTAAAAACCTGACTCAAGACAGAAAAAAATGAGAGCTCATTGCACAAAACAGCAATAAGCTTCTGATGAAGTAACTGTTTTAAAAGCACTAGTTCAGCCATCTTTATCATGGCAATTCGGTTCAAAAATACCTAACTTTATTAAAAGCTAGTTGTACTTATAATCTCTTTTTTAAAAGTTAGTATTTAAAAGCTCTCATATAGAAACAATAAAAAATGATATAATTTTAGTAAATGTATCAAGAGTGTAACAGTTGTAGAGAAAACAGCAGAATGATCTGTAGAAGAGCACTGTAAGGGTGGATGGAAATTGGCCCTATAGAACATCACAGTAGATGCAGCCACAATGAGACTTAAGAGTTATTGAAAAAACAGTTATTACTTCAAATGGGAATTTACCTGTTCCATTGTTAAGCTAAAGTGAGACTTCCAATACTCAAAACTTCCTTGGATTGGCTTCAAGTCAAATAACTCATATGAAATTGATAGTGAGCCTAAAGAGTGAGGACATTTACATTAACCACAAATTTTTCAGACTAGCCTTGTCACCTTTTGTAATAGAATCATAGAATATTCTGAGTTGGAAGGGACCCACAAAGATCACAGTGTCCAACTCTTAGTACTGCATGTGGCATCTCCAATAATGCCACCATGTGTCTGAGAGCATTGACCTAACTCTTCTGGAACTCTGTCAGGTTTGGTGCTGTAATCACTTCCCTGAGGAGCCTATTCCAGGGCCCAACCACTCTCTGGGTGAAGAATCTTTTTCCAATATCTAACCTAAATCTCCCCTAACACAACTTCCAACCATTCCCTTGAGCTCTGTCACTGATCACCACAAAGAAAAGATCAGTGTCTGCCCCTCCTCTTCCCTTCACGAGTACTGCCATGAGGTCTTCCCTCAGTCTCCTCTTCTCTGGGCTGAACAGACCAAGTGACCTCAGCCACTCCTCACATGGCTATCATCTGTTACTGAAGTAATTTTTCCCCCCCACTTTAATAGCTGCATTTCAAATACCCAGAGAAGTTATCTTATTTACAACACAGATCATACGATGGACTACATGTTGTATTTCTCAGATAATGTCCCATACAGACACATAACTTTGCACCACATTAGTTGATGAGGGTGTGCAACCCACGGCTCCACCAGGACTGGGAACAACTGGGTTTTAATTGAGGGCTGTATTTGTTTAGTAGCGAAGAAACAATGACCAAGCTGAAACTGTACCTGAAAATTGTAAAAATCAAAGCATAAATCCACTTCCCTCGAACACAAACCTCACCAGCCAACGCTGCCCTCTGTGCCATGAGAAGGCACAAGCTCCGCCTAGAGAAGGGCAATAT
>VZRQ01002448.1:668657-697437 GCA_013397975.1 Machaerirhynchus nigripectus
ACCCTCACAGTCTAAGGGCACCAAAGTCTGGGGGTCGTTGGCTCCTGCCACGTCTTAGTGTGCCCTTCACCTGGCCGGGCCGCAGGTCCCCGGGCCCTTTGCTAAGTAATAAAATAGCAGCTCGAGCTGGGTACCTCTCAGGAGGGCCCTCTGGGTTTTTATACCCTCACAGTCTAAGGGCACCAAAGTCTGGGGGTCGTTGGCTCCTGCCACGTCTTAGTGTGCCCTTCACCTGGCCGGGCCGCAGGTCCCCGGGCCCTTTGTTGTGCAAAGGGTCGGCAGTTCATGGCTTCTTGCTGGAGCTCTCCTGCCCGCCCAGAGCTGAGCCTGCAACTCCAACTGCAGCTGCCCCCAGAGCTGCCAGCACTGAACGGGTTCCTCAAAAACGCGTCCCGGTCCCGGGCGGGCCCCAGGGCCCAGCACGGTTCCCCTCAGCGGGGCCCCCGGCGCAGACCCCGCTCGCCGAGCTGGCGGTGCCGCCGCGGGGCAGCCCGGGGGCGGTCAGGCCTTTCCCCCGCGCGGCAGCCGAGCGGCAGCACCAGGAACTCCCCACAGCCCTGTGGCCAAAGCAAGCCGGGGACAGCTGTACCCAGAGTTAACATCGAATACAGACAGCGGCGAGTGTAGCACACAGCGTGCTGCTGCAGTCAGCGGAGCAGCATAGATACTAAATGCTGTTCAGACTGAAGGTTCGTTGTGCACCTGGGTTCTCATTTACCCGCTGGGATAAATGTCAATCAAATACATCATCAATTCTTCTAAAGCTTTATTAGTTCAAACGTTCCCATTACTTTCAGTGGGATGTCACAGAACTGCTGGACACAGCCGTACCTCGGCAGTGGAGCCACAGTTGCGGGAGAAGACAGCCCTGGAGCACAGCACCTCCAAGAGCTGCGGTTTCACTCGCTTCAGAATTTGCATATGAAAATCTCTGAATCGAAAGGTGACAAAGAAATGCAGTTTTTCTCAAGCCTTTTTGTCTGTAGTGCGGTCTCACCCTGGCCACGAACTAAGAATGCTTCCGAGTTTGAATTTGGTTTTTTTTTCAGTTTTGCTGTCCATTCTACACGAATTAAAAAAACAAAAGCCAACACACACACAAAAAAACAACCCACAAAAAAAAACCACAAACAAACAAACAACAACAAAAAAACCCAACCAAACAAAAAACCCCAAAACCAAACAACAACAACAAAAAAACCAAACCAAAAAACCACAAAACCCAAACACCAAAACAAAACAAAACAAAAACAAACAAACAAACAAAAAAAAAACCCCAAACAAACAAACAACAAAATCCTAAACCAAAGTGTGATCCTTTAGTAAAATATGAAAATATTTCTGGTCATTTTTGAAGACAAATAATAGGTAAGTACTTAAACATATGTAATCTATATCTCAACTTCTTCAGCCCATACTTCTCACAACTTATTGTTGTATTATCTGCCATAGCTGCCTTCAGAAATACACAGTTTATTTAGTGTAAATTCTCTCTCAAGTATAGGTATTTTTTCAGATGAATAAGTAAGTGTCCATCTCCGTCTGAACTTAAGCTCCAAAGAGTTGAGTTCTGTGTTTAGCCTGGAAAATATTCTATTAATTTTAACTAATATCTTTAGCTTTGAGATGCTTGCAGAGTAGTTTGGAACCTTAGAGAAGTGAAGAAAAAACCCCATTAGTAACTAATAATTGCTTCTTAGTGATTATGCCATTAAATCATTTCGTTATTACAGTTTAGTAGTTAAACAATTACTAAATTGTGCCCTTCTGCCAAAGAAGGAAGAAAAAAGAGAGAAAGAAATATTCTTAGTATTTGGCAGAAAATGGAGCAAAAGCATGGGAACCAGAGAGTGGAACTTATTCTAGCAGTAGTCCATTTACTTGAAACACGTATTTTCAACTACTAATCTACCTACTGAGGAATCATTGCAGGTGCATATGTTCCTTCTAAAGCAAGATAAACATAATGATAATATTAAGATTACAAGGTAAAACACTGAAAAATTCTGAAATAACAAAACTAAGATCAACTCTGCACATTTTTGTAATTAAATTTGTGCATTCCAATGGTGCACAATTGCATGCTGTCTGTTCTGCAAAGCCCTGTCTAAGTCCTTGGACAAATTGGTTTGAGTGTCATGTTTTCACACCATCCCACAAAGGCGTGAGAGCAAACCAGAAATTATCAAGTGGGAATTAATAAGCATTCGTAACTCTAAAACACAAATTAATAAAGGATAGTAAATAGTCCCCATAATGACAAAAAAAAAAACGGGGAAAGCTGCAAACATGTGATACACTCTAAAGAAAAACTTAGCAGAAGCTGATAGAACAATTGTATTTTGTGCAGTTGGGCAGCATGCGCGCACTGTTGGCTGTAGCAGTACAGCTAAGCTTGAAAGTTAACTAGTCTGAATTACTTCCTCTGTTATTACAGTCTACTGGCCTGGGACTCACTTGCTAAAGAGACATTCGTTTGCCTCTAGAGAGGTATTGACAGCAATCTCTCATGAGTTTCTGGGTTTTGTATTAAAAAGCACAATCTGTGCCGGAGTAATCGATTGATTGCTGTATCCCTCAGTGGTCCAAACTGCTTCTATTGCTTGTGCAGGTTAAAAAAACTGGGGGAAGCATTACTAAACGACAGTGACAAATACACATAACGATGATTCTTTCATTATTATTTTTATTTTAAACTCTACTGAACTCCATGTTGTGTCTGGTCACTATTTGAATGTGATCTGGGAATCTGAGGGGAATTGCCTAGTCCTGATTTTGTATGTCAGTAAAAAACCTGTAGCAGAGTGGGGAGGTCTTGCTCATTAGCACTGAAGTTTGGGTTTGTTTAATATTGTTTGTTGTTTTTAGAGGCACTAGACGCAGACAGAAAGTACCAACCCGCATCCCATTGCAACTGTAGCTGCTGCCAAAGCTTCATTAGAATAGATATGTTCAGATGGGAAGACTGTAACTGTGAATGCACAAACAGATACTAAATGAACATCTGCAAAACAAATGCTATTCAACACATGTATGGTTTACTCATATATTCCATAAGGTACACTTGTAAAATTGATTGCATTTAGTCTGCTGTGGCTTGTTCTTACAGTATCATACCTTCAGGAATTTGGCACAAGTATAAACACTAAGGGGTGATCTAATCTATTTATAACATTGTTTGGTAATGCTTGTTAGGCACATGTAACATGTTTATAGTGTCCTTTTTGAGACAATATGAAAAGTCTCAAGTGTGCAACCTTGAAGAAAGCATAAGCTTCCAGTCTTTAAAAGTATGCTTCTGTAAATGAAGAAAAAAACCCCAACCCAAACCATAAATTGCCTTTTTAAACACTTCCAACCTATAATTATGAGGAATAATAATAAAAAATTAGCATCTAGGAGAGCCAGTGTCTCATCAGTGTGTATGTATTTGTCCTGTCAACATTACCCTAACTTACCAGATGAAAACACAGTCTAAACGGCTTGAAGTTTCAAGAAATGTTTGAATTGGATGAGCTATATCAGAGTGAAAATGGCTACAGAGCCATCACTAGTATGAATCCAGTTTGTTCATGTGGAAGCAAAAGGAAAATATTTCTTAAAATTTTTCCCAGCAGTTTTTCATAGTAACTTCAGGTTAAAAGAAGTTAAGTAGATTAACATGAATAAATAAGACTTGAGATAATTTATTTTTTATTTAAGAAATTGATCTTGGAAAAATGATACTAAGTACTTCCATTTATTGCAACTGCTCACCCAGTTCTCAGAGCAGAGACACAGAGCATACACCTTGTCTATTGGAATTTTATCCTTCCCATTTGAAGAAATTCAATCAAAAATGTCTACTGCTGTGTGTAATCCACATAGTAAAGAAAATCCAAGGAAACAGCTATTTGGTTTAGCCTCTGCATCCACTTTACTCAATTAAGTAATTCAGTAGTGAAGAGCATTGTTCCACTGGGTTGATGCCAGACTTTGTTATTGGCAGAAGCCTTAAATAGCATGAAAGGTGACATAACACCAACTCAACAAATGACCTGGAGACCCTTGCTGAAAAATTACACTACTGGGTAAATTACTGGGAAAAGTTACACTACTGGGTAAAGCTAAAAAAAGTCATGTTTACTGCTTTTAAAAAGAAGTGAGTAATATATATCTGTTGGAGCAGTTGTCTTATTGACAGCAATTGTCATACTGACAACAGCTATACTGCAAGAAGCCTACTGCTAGATTGGTTTCCCTCTCTCACAAGCCTTGTCAGAGAAAGAAAGATATGTTATTTTACCAAGATACTGTAGTTCATTAAAATATGGTGAACAGTTATTCAACAGCATGTGCCCTTGTTAACAGGAAGTGAAAATTTATTCTATGATGCTTCCTTTTGTTGTGATTTGTTAAAATTAATTACCTCATGCAAAATGTTAACCATTGCTCATATAGAATCCCACAAGCAAACCACATTCTTTTGAGTAGACAAAAGGAGGATAATTCCAAGAAAAAAGAAAAGAAAAGAAAAGAAAAGAAAAAAGAAAAGAAAAGGACAACTCCAAAGAGTTGTCACTCAAAGAGTGAGTTACAACTTGTAGAAGTACAATGCTCCAATGCAGTTTGTAAACTATTGCAAATAGTACTGGAAGTGATAAATGATATTTCTACTTTGAAATCATAAAATAACTCACATTGCCTCTCAATGAATTGCTATTGGGAAGATTTTAAAAATACTTGAAGAATAAACATAGAAACACATTACTAAACTTCTAAGCAGAATTTCCTCATCGTCCAAAACCCCCAAACTTATAATAGGCAATAAAGAAGGAAAAACTGTTAAATGCAATATTCCTTTAGCATAATATTGTTCAAAATTTCTGCTGAGGTATCAGCAACTCTGAACCAGTCACTTGAAGGAGAAACTGACACACTGTTAGATTGTTACATTTCTTTATATTCTTTAAAATTAATCATGTGTTTGCTTAGCAGTTTCTGTTCAGAAACTAGAACTGAAACTAATTTCTTGGCATTATAAACACATCTTAAAACTTGTCCATGAATTCTGAGAAAATCTGTGCCAATAACTGATTTTTATTTATCAGGTTGGCTGCCAAACTGAAAGGAAAGAAAATATTAGGATAACAAAACAGAAAACAACGGGGATTGCTTTCTTATCCAGTAGCCAATCAGTTACAGTCCGTAAGGGGAGGCATCTTATATTTCGTAGGCTCAACACTTCCCACAGGTCTGATCTAACTGGAGTTTTGCAGGGCATTTGGGGTGCTTTTCTCTGATTTAGCTGTTCCACTTTAAGAATATTAAATTAAATGTCTATCTGAACAGGGATTAAAAGTCTAGGATGCCCCACCTCCCCAGTTCCTGGTTTACATATCAGACTCGAGTCATTCTGACTCGGTGAACACTTACATGAAACCAAACAAGGAAGTTTATTCCAAAATCCCTACTAAAAATCTCCTCAAATAGGCACATGTCTTCTCTGTGTAGTGCCTTCTCCCAGATGAATGCATTAGTGACTGGACTTAAGGATGAAAGGCAGCATCACTTCCAGTTTCCTTTTCTTGCTTATGAATCTAGCCAGTCGTGTCCTGGGATTCTGCATTCACACTGCTTTATGAAGTTTAGGAACCAGCAAAATAAAGTATCGCCCTCTTAAATATTCTGCTTATGTCATGTGACTACTGTATCATTGCCTTTCTCTGAACAGCTTTTTTTACCAGGTTCTACTGAGAGCAGTCTCTAGAAGAGAAACATTTTTTCAGTTTTAGAAAGTTCCCCCATAGCACATGAATGATAACTTTAAAATAGTAGCATTATGTATTTTTAAAAACCTTATTTAAAAAAATAAAAGTGCTGGTTTGTTTGAGGTTTTTTTGTCATAAGTTTTGTGATCCACTGACTGCTATTTATAAAGCTGTCCAACAGGCCTCATATCTACACAGCTATTTCCTTTTTGCCTCAGTATTCAGCAGTCAACTTGTTTATCTTTACTTCAGGGTCCCTTCTGTTGGGCATATAGTGTTCTTAAGAGAAGTTTTTGTACTCTTCAAGAAAAGCCACAAAACAAAGTTGTGAGCAGCAACTCTAAAACGGGGGTTTTATCAGGGCTCTCCATCACCTCCAGATTCTTGACTATTTGGCCCTTGACTAAAATTTAGCCAGTTTATAGTTCCCTTGCCAAATTACAAAGCAGAATGCATGCATCCTACTTGGACTACATATGTCTGACAGTCTGGAGTGGTTTGTACTTCAATCAAAATGCAAAATGCATCTGAATGTCATGGTGATGCATGCCTGATTGGTGTCAGTATGGACTCAGCTCTGAAGACAAGGCAGTCATTTGCTGGGGAATATCTCAGGTATTCTAAACAGCTTGATTGAAAATCATGCCTGTCATGTAGAGGCATGGAGAAGGAGTCAAAAATTAATGTAAATAATATAATTTCTTATTTATTCCTGTACCTTTGAATAGTAGAATTAACATGATAATAAATTTGGTAGAATTGTCTACAAGAATTTTTTTTTAAATGTCATTTCTAAAAGATTAAACTTTCATTTGGCTTCTTAGAGGTATTTGGCCCAGTTTACTGAGAAAAAGAGATTTGTGCAACCATAGTGCACATGCCCTGTTAATAGGTTTTGAGCACATAGGCTGATTTGAGACAAATTTGATGAAAGAGTAGAATCTCCTTTAAAGTAATTCAGAACCTCAAATTTCTGTAGAAGAAAATACCCAGGATGAAACTTAGAATGAAGAGATGCTCATTCTCTCTAGGAGAGGTCTGAGAAATGCTACAGCTGTGGCTTCCATCAGTTTTCAAGCAAGAGCCAAATTTCATTTTTTGTGATTCTCACAGACCTGAGTTCAGAAAGGGAAAGCACTGTTACATCCCAGTAACTGCTGGGCATGGATGGCATGTGAGCAATCGGAGTCTGAGCTGACTCCCAAAAAACACCTAAAGTCCAAATGACACTCTGTGTGTCATTCTATCACCTCTAACATTTCTTAGCTGTTTTTCACAAACAGAACTATTTTGCTGAATATCTGTGTATTACTTTTCTGAGTCCTACAAGTATTCTTAAAATAATTGTCTTAAACTAGAACTTAAAATTCTTTTTGTGCAGCATATGGAGGAGGGAAAGGAGACAATTTCTTTGCTAACCTCACTTCAAGCTCAGTATCTTTGCTCTGTTTCCTGTATCTCAACACTCCATAGTGCTCTATTTCCGCTCAATACACCCTATTATTATCCCAGTTTCCAGGGCTGCATAAGTGCGTAAAATTAGTAAAAATATCCTTTAATTTCTCACTTCAAATTCTGTGTCTGGCTGGCAAATGTAACTTTTCAGCCCAGCTACAGTAAAGGTAATAGTTGTGTGTTGTAGACTCACATAATGGGCTGGTAGCAATAGAGACCAACATGTCATCAGAGCCTGTAGCAATAAAAGATTGTAGAGCTAAATCCTAAACAGTAGAGTTATAGTAGAACAAAGTTTGGCAGATGCTTGTTTGATCTCTGAGTGAGGAATCATGGAGAGAAACTGGAATTCCATATGACATTGCAGTTGATAGTATTGCATAGTCACTAGCTGAAAATTCTTGTGACTGAGGACAACAGAAATGCCATTCTGGTGTTAAAACAGCTAAAGACTAACTTTACATTATATGAACAAGCAGCATTAAATCACAACAATGCAATGGCAATAAAATCCATCCTGACAAAAAAATACAGGTGAACAGAAGATGCACAGAATTCTTTAAGGGATCTTGGTCATAACATTCTGCATCCCACAGATTTCTAACAAATGTTTTTTATGTGCCTGCAGCAGACATTTGCAGGGTGATTTCCTTAATTATGCTACTATATTAGTACAAATCTGTGTGCAGTAAAAGATACTTTTATATCTAAGACCTTAAATATCTAGCAACACACTGAAGCCCTAAACAATTTGCAGTTTGCAGATCATATTGTTGTCACAAACAAAAGATGTCAGACTAGTAGTTTTCTCTAGTGTCCCACTTCTAGGATATGGGTTCCTTGGGAAGCATTAACAATGAATCAGTAAACTGCTCTGCTTCTGTTTAGACAGGTGGAGTACAGGTATTAAACTACTACAATAAACAAGACACCTATGTGAATTTGACATAATTTTAAAAAACTGTATTTTGGCATGTTTTCTAAACTACTGTAAACACTGTGCATATCCTTTACTATAAGCCAGAATTACCCACCAGGTCTGCAGAATCAGTGTTTCACCACACCCCAGAATCAGTGTTTTAAAAGGCCATGTACAAGTCAGTGAAAAACAGCTCAGCACTTTGGTGGTTCAAGATAGGGTAATATTTTACTTTTCAGGAAAGAGAAGTATGAGATCTCAAGAAGAATATCAAGAAGAAGTGATATATATGAAGCAATGATACTTAGCCTTCTGTTCAGAGCTATTACTCTAGAGAAGAGTCATTGGCATTGACAGAAAGTTAATTTTTTAAAAAAATAATCTTTTTGGAAGTTAACCAAGTGGAATTCACTTACAGATTTAACATCACACCTTGCTTCTATCTATATATGCTGTGTGGACTAAAGCTGCAACTTTCAGACAAAATGCCAGTACCCTGACAAAATACATAAAAAATGCACCTGTGAAAAATTGGGCATTAATTATAAACTCTCTCTAGTGGCTCAAACGACAGGACTGGTCTTGTTGTTCAGTAGCAAAGTGCTCACTTGGGAAACTTGTGTTATCATTTTAGAGCAGTTTTTCAGATGAGTTTTCTATTTCAACAGCTAATTGAAAACGATTTGCAGGAGCAGCCACATCCATTCACATTGTTAACCACCTAATGGTCTACAATAGGGGAAGAGATACTGTTTTCATGGAATCATACAGTCATCTAATTCTTCTAAGGTGCATTCAATTTGCTATTATTTTGGAGAGGAATAAAATGTATCCACATGATAAACGTATAATTTTAAACATCAACCCCCAGATATTCTTGTGTCCATTAACACAACATAGCTTCCTCACCATATAAAATACATCATATAAAAAATCATTGTGGTGATTTGGTGAATAATTATTTAATTTTACTGATTTCTACTGCAGCTTATTAAAATTAAATTATTTTAAGTTAGAAAGGTTTCTGCAGTGTCTTTACCCGGATATTTATTGTTTTGGTTCCATTCCTTACGAATTTTAGAAAATACCAAGAAAAGGATAACAGATACCATAAATTAAAATCTGGTCTGAAGAGGAGTTAAACAACTAAATTAAGCAACTAGAAGTTAGGCAGGTGCAGAATAGCAATAATGGTGATGACATCAGTTTTAAGTTATGCTTTTCTTGTATGATCTATCCCATACAGATATAGAACACAGCATCTTCAAGATTTTTTCACAGAAAAAAAACAACCCCAATTTATTTGATACTCTTTCTGCCTAACTACTTTTTTTCATCAGTCATTAAGAAGTCAATCATCCAAATGCAGCATATTGCAACTTAATTCCATTTTCTAATTCCCAGTAGTTGAAATCAGTGCTAAGAACACCCTGCACCTGATTTCCATGTTTTTATGAAAAGCCAGATCCTAATTAGAGTTCATGCTCACCATTTGAAAAATACACTAATTCATTCACCATTTTCAAGGAAACCACCTCTCCAATGCAAATATTATGCTTGATTTCTGATTACTCTTGTTGGATTTTTTATAAGATATAGTGAGAAAGTGTACATTATGAGAATTTTAAGGAATAGTCTGAAGTAAGTCTTCTTTTTAACTAGTGGAATGGTTAGATGCTATCCTGGCTGTCACCTGGACACAATCTCAACATGAGGTTGAAGTGAGGAGGGAGGGCTTCAGTTATGAGGAAAAAAACTTTAAAAAATGCCTTTGATTTGCTTTATATCTGCAGTAGTCAAGATCCAGAAGAATGAGAGCTGGTGAGATGGCTGGATAAATGGAAACTTGGGCACAGCAGATAGCCTGGGCTGTGGTAGAACCTCACAGAAATGAGAGAAGACCCATGAGAGATGAAAATCAGCTTTTGCATCAGAAGCCCCAGGTGGACTGCTGTGACTTACAGTGCCATGAAGGCAGTAGGAACCAGTGACTGACACTGGTCTGATCTTTGTCTCTGGTGGCCCTGAGAACATTTGGCAGCAGAAAAGAAGGTGGGTAGTTTATTGCTGTTATGGCAGAACTCTTGCTTTTACTGCATGAGATGAACCACGTGTTTCACTTCACTCCAGCTACTCAGAAATAACATCATTTCATGTTCTTCTTGGCCACTATATAATACATTTTAGTTGTTCTTAATGCAGCCTGTGTCTATGGTTGCTGCAATTTCTCTGTTGTATGAGTAACTCTATTGGTCTCACCAGATGTTCTATACAGGAAATCTGACTTTGTCATGATTTTTTCTTCCCACAGCTGATTTAACATTGGCAGAGCTTGACCTGTAACACAACCCGAAGTACTTTGCAACCTTGTCTCTGTATATCTTCCTATGAGCAGTGAATGTTTTGGGCTCCTGCTCTATTTTTATGTCTTGCTTATATCAAAATCCAACACCGATTTGCTACATTTTTAAAATGGCCAATAAGACTTTGATTTCAACCATTGCAAATGTACTGCCAACCTAGAATTAGCTCTTTTGATGGGAAAAGCTTACCTTAGGAGCCATAAAGCACTTCTTCTTCTTTTTCCACATATCACCATGTAAACAAATATCTATGTTTTTCTCACACCATAGATTTCTCTTCCAAAAAGCACCAATACCAAGTGAATAATCTAGGAGGCTTTCCACCCCCAAGTTCTTGCACTGACTACCAGATACTGTAATAATCTTCACGCAGTGGGTTAACACGTGAACCAAAGGTCTCACTACGTGATTCTCAGAGCTAAACTGTAATGTTTTGTACTATAACATTTTAAATGACAGTATTTCTCTGTACACCTTTGGCTGAACCTGACCTTTCTCAAAGAATATTAGAAGAATTCATTTAAAATGTGAGCAAGAACCAAAATAACCTAAGAGTCATTATAATCTGCAAGAAATCTATCTCATACAGTAAAATATTAAATTATAAACTTACTGTATGTTGAATACCAACCAGAACATCAATTTTAGGATGTAGTCAAACTGATAATTTTGCACCAGTGTATCTTAGAATAATATACGAACTTACTGTATTAAAAGAAGATGGGCAAAGCCTTTTTTCACCACTGTTCATGTAGAATAATCTGAAAAACCTGTATCGAGACCTTGAGAATAGCTCTCGCAAACCTATGACTACTTCAGGAATTCAATTCCATCTGTATGCTCTACAAAGGTCTCTTTTCTACAGGTACATCATATATTTTACAATACTAAAGTGGATAACAATGCAGCATGCAACAAGGACGCATTGCTAATAATCCCATTCCCATTAAATATTTAGAATTCTGTCATATTTCATAATTGGCACATAGAAGTAACAAATGAGAACCAACTCCATGCTGATGAAAATGACTAGTTAAGAATTAAACGCTGTGAGAGGAAGCCATTGCTTAAAACCAAAATCCTCAAAGGGAAAAAAAAGATGCAGTTACAATAATTTCTAAACGTTTTTTCCCCTTGATTTTTTGTTTTCCTGTTGCAGTACTAGGGCAAGAACAGAAATTTCTGGATATTTTGGACATGTCTGTAGTATCAAAAGAAATAATTTGATCTCTCTCTTCTATAAAATTGAAATATTACATCTTAAATAGGCTCGGGGCAGTTCTCATGAGAAATGGAAAACCTTAGTTTGCAGTGATGCCCCTTAAGTTTTGCACTGAGTCAGACCCTGACACAAATCATAGCAGCTCTAATGCTGTTCCAGTTGAAGCACTGGGTACAAACCTTTGGCTGTGTAGCTGTTACCACATCATGAGATTGGAACTATTAATGAAAAATTGGAAAGTACGAACAGGGAGAGTTACAGCCTCAGCGGGTTCCAACAAAGAAAGTATTTGAGCTTCCCTCAGTTCTCAGACAGTTTTTAAAGGTCTAGCCAGAGACCCTGACAAGCAGTACAGAGCTACAAAGCTACGTCCACTGTTTGGCAGCACCTGCGTGGGAGAAGGGCAGCAGGGCCTCAAACACATGCAGCAATGCCAGGGATTTCTGCTTCCTGTAACCCACCCAGATTCGTGTTTGCTCTGTGCAGTCAGATCAGAGCAAAGCAGATGGGCTGGGCTCCACAAGTACTGAGTAATACTGGTTATAGCTTTAGATGACTAAACATTGTCCGTTTTTCTTTTAGGAAAAACATAGAGAAGCACCCACAATGTCACATTATAGATGCTTTCTAGTCATCTTTACACTTAAAGATCAGTCTTCAGTAATCCCATTTGAACTATTTCCTTACAAAGTAGTTACACCAAAAATCTGTCATAGTCCATCTATGCCTTTTTAGGGGTCTACAAATAAAATGAAAGTAAAACATCTCCAAATAGAGCAGTTGGATATTCTAAAAGTTTAGGAATATTCTAGCACTTATATTTTAAATCTTATTACAGAAAATGCATATTTCCAAAGGACAACACAATTTTTATTACCAGATATCCAATGGATTTTACGCTGTATTTGACTTCAGACTTCAGCCTTCTTAAGGCTGGAATACCAGTATTTTAAGATTAGTATTTTGTATCTGAACGTTAGCAATAGAACTGAAACCAGTTAAGATCCTTTAAATTAGATCACGAATCATACCCACCATTAAGTTGATACGGTGCAGCACAGACTGGTCTACAGGGAGTGACTTACTCCATATTATTCTTAACACATGGTTTCATCATAAGCTTCCTTAGTCTGCATATGTAGATGGTGTGGATTTCCTAAAATTTTGATGTACGCATTAAGAGTTTGATTTAGAGTAATTTTCAAAATGTTTACTTGCTTTGCTTAATATGAAGGGAAACATTTTGAAATTTAAGAATTGCTGAATTAGGCTCTAAATCTTTTACACTCTCAACCAAAAATGCTGATAGTCTTAGTCACTCATGTCATGGAAATACTTACTAGATTATGATCCTCAGGGACAACCCAAGACACCCCCTCCTTAGCAATATGTTAATGTCCCACCAGCTCTTGAGTAGTGTAAGAATTTCAAATATGGACTCTGGGCATTTGTTCTATTGGTTGATCTGGTTATGGCTGTGAATGGCATCAGACAGATCAAATATAATGACAGAAGATTATAAATGCTTGTGTAACATATAAAAAAGGTTTCCTGAGAAACAGGGAGTCTCTGGGCCAGCATAGGCAAAGCTCCAATAACATGGCCAAGAAACTGCCAATTAGTTGTGGTTGCTAATCAGCTGTATGATATTAGTTGTTGGTGCTAAAACCAGAACTTTTTCAAGAAAAATATAGATAAGAAATAAGAATGCATCATAGAGCCTTTTTTTAAAGTAGCTATTTCAAAATAACTTCAAGATGTAGTATCTTTCTTTATCACCTGCTCAATGCAAGAAAGAAATAGAGTGTTTCATGCTGGGATTTATAATCTCTGTGGACTGTACCATGATATCAAAGATTAAGTCAGCTACCATCTGCTTCATTTTATGCAAAATGGATGTGGCCCTTGAACTTCTGGCAATTTTCTAATTCAATCCTCCATGCAGATTTCTAACACTCCTGCTTTACAGGGTATCCTATTACTTATCTCAGACAGTAAATTTTACTAATCATGGTTTACTATTTGTTGACCACGTAGACTGTGAGAGAGTGGCAGGGCAGAAAGGCTTCTACTCTTGGTTTTCATAAAAGCCCTAAAAGAATATTCTGAAACAGTGTGTCTATGTACACTTTTCACTATAATGAACCAAATTCATTCTTTACCACAAGATTTCTGCAAGTGTCACAGGAGTGCTTGATTACTAGGTTTTACTCTTTTAAACTTTTTTTTTTGAATACACAAATCCTGTTAAAATTCAAGACTAAAGGCTGAGAAAGGTGATAATTCAAGAAGCCTAATGCAAACAAATATTTTAGCAAACTCAGCCATGTCATTGCAGTAAACATTTTGATTTTGAAGAAAACTTGCAGAACTTGAGATCTTTTTCAGGGTATCATTCAACTTCAATAATGTAAAAATATATTTTTCTGAATTATCAATACTTCTTAAAAATCTTAGTTCAGTCGATAGGTTTTTTACATTCATCTTCAAGACAGCATTTTATTACATGAGGCTGAGGTAATACTTTGTAGTTACTGTTAGAAAGAAACTTGTAATATTTCTATCCTCAAAGATTCCAGATGTGGTGGAAGGCTGTGACTCTCTGTTCAGAATGCACTGCAAATTAACACTGTGTTTGTTACATTTCAATGTGTGAAAAATGCTATTGACATTTGACTTCATTTAAAAAATTCACTTGTGCTTAGTTTTGCATTTATTAAAAATGAAACATGGACTATTTTCCCAGAAGTCACACCCTGATCTGCCTGTAAAATATTTTCTTTTTTAATTTCAAAATGTCAGAACAGGAAGTATAACTCCAAAAAGCCGTAATTGTTTTCAAAGTATGTTTTTAAATTTTACTATTTATTGTTAGGAAAGATAGAAATTAAGAATAGCAAGCATACAAAGGTGAAATTAATTCACCTTTTGAACTCTCAATGTACACCTATTTAGGATTCGATCCTGGTAGCCCTAAACAGTTTATCAAATCCAGGGACCCATTCATATTCAGATAAAGGCTGTGATAGCAGGATTTCTTATCTTCAAAGAAGGAGAGAATTCAGAATCTCAATAGAAAGAAAATCTCCATACTCCTGATAAGAACTGTAACTGTTTCTTTTGAAGACTGACACTATGAAGGATTCCTGTTCAGAGAAGCCCGAGTGATATCTTTAAGTAATAATTTCTGGACTTAAATGTCACACACTGCAAAACGCAACCATTTTGATGAGGGAGCATGCTAGAAGTTGGAACTTAGAGGAACTGCAATGGGTACAGTAGCAGACTGAACTAGAGCAGTAGCATCGTGGAAGTGGCAGTCTAAACAGAGCTCCCATGGTTACCAGCATTTTCCATTTGTTGTCATTTCAGTCTCATCAGAGAGACATTTATGTCACAGTGACTACTGATAAAGGAGTCTGCAGCATGCCTGCAATAGTGACTCCAGGTTTGAAAGACTGATGGCTTTTCAGAGACATTCCTAGTTTAGCTCCTTATGATGGGTTTTGGCATGATGCCAAAGACTTTAATTTTGCAGTGTATTAAAAACCCAACCAAATAAAAAGAGCAAAGTATTAGCTATAGTACAGATAAGGCCCCTCTTGCCTATGCAATTTTTTTGGGCAGAATTATTACTTTTCAGACTATTAGCTTGATCAAAAACCAGAAATTCTAAGGCTCAGGTAGGTCCCGTCTGTCACATCTCTCAAAAGCTGTCAGTCTATTGTCCCTTTGTTAAATGTTAAGAAGTCTGTAAATGCTATGGGGCGTGGAATGTGTGTAAATTGTCTTCAGGACAAGAAAGAGATTATGTGCTTCCTATGTGCTACCTGGTAGATTCTGGGACTGAAAAGGATGCAACAGAAAGCATTTGGGAAGTTTTGAAGGAGACTGTATAGTTTTCCTGAAATGTTATTCTTATGCTATCTCGTTCGCTTTCAAATTGTGCAGTTTTGACCTTTAAAATTTTCCCCAGCTTCCTTCCAAGATACGTTTGAGCCCACAGGACAATTTTGAAGATGTTTGTCTTCAAAACTTACTAACTGAACTTACTTTGAAGGGGAACAAGGCTGGCAAGCACAACAGAGAAGTTATTTTTCCCCTATAATGATTTATCCTTTGATGCACAGACAGATGGTCATGATCTCGTCCTCCTCCACCCATGGATTTTTCTAAAATGACACCCAAGTTTTTCTTGGCAGCCGTTAGAAAGTCTGGCAAACACTCACTTCAGTTCCAATTATATTGACCACATTAATGCAGAAGATCAGCAAATGAAATGTTCCATATTCATTTGGAAGAGATGAACTAGAATTTGCAATGAAATAAAATAAACATGAATTAGAAACAAATGCCAGCTACCTACCTCCACCCTTACATCTAAGGTTTTCCTGTGGCATGTTTTTTTTACAGAATGAGTGCTTCTTAAGGCAGTAGCACTTAATAGAATCAGATTTCTGAGAATGTCTTCATGGACAGAATAAAACCACTTGCTCTGAGTGTTATAAGGAATATTAGAGAATAACACTTCCTTTCCAATCTCCAGGGACACCAACTCTTTAGATGAATGTTATCTCTAGATTTAATATCACAGGTTTTCACACTTCTCTGTGCTTGTCACAAACTCTCTGGGGCATGGGAAAAGCAACCAGGAATGTGACTAATTCCCACTCGAAGGCTTTTAGCTAAATATTTTTTTTCAGGGCAGTATCTACCATCCAAGATATATTTCTTCAACAAGGCAAAAATGAGGAAATCTTGCTGGCAATTCTTTTTCCACACAATTACAAGTTAACTTCTTGCTGGTACTGTGTGCTGTGACAACTGCATGTTAGCTCCTGCCTGGTTGTAACTGCTGGGCAGGTTAGTACTTCTCTACCAGTATATGGGCCATCACAAATAGCTTTACCTGTGGCAGCTAAATAACAAGGACAAGGTCTATCTTAAGACAGCTGTATTGTAATTATTTATTCACCTGTAACCATGACTGAAGGCTTACCACATCTCTTTAGAAGGGACAGTAGGTAGAACTGTTTATCATCTTCTATACACATATATATATATTTATGTAAATAAAAAAAATCCCATTAATAAAAATCCTACATTTTTCTACAAAACTTTAAATACCAACAAATACATTGGTGAAGATGTCTTGTGATGATAATTTGTTATTCCACCCAGACCATCTGATAGTCTGAGTCTGATTTGTTGGCATGAATAGTAACAAATTAATTGTACTCAAGGTGTTCACAGTTTCAAATTATCTGAAATAAATTTCTAATTCTTAGATACTAAGTTATCAAAGCCTTCTGATCATTCTACTTAGCAGGAAAACTCTTGTGCTTGTGTAACTATGCTTATAACAATTGGACCTGGGCAACTGTATACTAATTCCCAGCATTGTATTTACACACACTAAAGCAAGTTTATGAATCAAATCTCTTCTTTCGTGTCTCTGAATATTTTAAGGAAATGTCTGGTATCGAATCACTGACAACAGCATTTGAAATGTCATCTTAAATCTCAAGCATGTCCAGTCCTACTTTTTCATCCGTTCTTATCTTTGCCATAAATCACACCCTCCTCTGCTGTAAATATTCATTACACAGCTGCAGCTCCTCCTTTAAGCTTGCTAGCACAGCTGGAGCTGGAGCATGCAGACCAGATGGCCAGTCACACCCCTACTTCCTATTGTCTGCAAAACACAAGAACTGTTGCCAATAATCTCTGCTTCTGGGCCCGTATCTCGTGTGTTTTAACTAACATCACCATTCTTCCCTCAGTTAAAAACTGGCCTGTATCACACATTCAACACCATCATGGTTCCTTAAGGGCTTTTTCTACTATTTTATTAGCATCCTCAACTAATTTTTTTCCTTGTGTTTTTTTGTTAGGAAAGTTTACTTTTAAAACTCAGGCTTTTTCCCCTGTTCTAGCCATACTGTGCAATGGAATTCTATTGTGCATCAACTCCAATATCGGTCTACTTCCACAAAAGAGCAAAAAAGAAAACAGGTGGTGTTTTTTTTTTTTTTTGCTCTACACTTGACACATCATTTCCACAATAACATATACATAATTAAATGGTATATATATTTATTAAGAGAAAATTCATGAGGAGTTAGAGAAAACACCAGACTTACAGTAGAAAGCAGGTTTGGCAGTTCCTTTACAGCAGTTTGTAGAAGTGTGGCCATCAGCTTAAGTCAAGTGTCAAGACTCCTCAAGGAGAATAGTGGCAACAGCAGTATGTAAAAGAAATGGATGAAAAAGCTTGCGATGCTGGAAACGTAACAAATGGGATCATTTTTCTGGTGGCATAGGGAAGCTGGGTCTTGGTATATTAATGCCTCAGTAATGTTATACTGAAAGGGCTGGCTAAATACAATATTTAAAATTACTAATGAATTTTTTTGTTTGTTTGGGTGTTGGGGTTTTTCATGCAGGTTTGTTTGTTCTGTTTGAACTGTTCCATCATCTGAAAGGAGTTTGAAAAGCATAATTAAAATAAACCCAAAAACAATCTGCTCACCTTGGGAAGTATAATATTAAAATCTCTAGTTTTAGTCATCAACCTTTTTAAGTGAGCCATTTTGTTGGCAAAATTTTTGTTAAACAAGTGCACTCCTCCAAGCCAGTACAGCTGAGGCCTCACTACAAATATGTTTAACTCCATGTGTGCAAGTTTTATTGCTAATAACCTAATCACATTTTATGTGTCCAGCCTTTCTACTGTACTGTTGTTCCATTTTCACAAGTGTAAACCTTGTCCCCTAGTCATTTTAAAGTATCAGTCATTTTCAAGTGCAACTGTTGTTAACCCCTGTGCTCAGCAGTTCTTTCTGTTTGAACTGTTCCATTAAAAGGGAAGCCAAACATTTCTCTATGGGTAGCTTTTGAAAAGGGGGGAAATATGCCAACACATTTGAATGGCACTTGATCTCTAACAATTAGGGGGAGAAAACAGAGTCTAAAGAAGCTGAATTTTAACCTGTTTATTTGGAACAGAGAAAGACAGAATGTTTTCAACCAAAATACTCATGATCTTTTTCATTCTTTAAAATTATCCTTTCATAAACCAGCAATGCCTACAAACTCAGTGCAGCAAACAGCAGATAGTGCTTGTGCTCAGAACATTTGAAAGAGTAAACCCACTTCTAACTCCAAAGAGAATCTTCTCAGCAACGTCTCTCTCCTGTGAAATTCCTGCAGCTTTCTAGACTCGCTTGAATTAGCAACACCTGCCAGTTAAAGACCAGAGGGGAGGATGTGCCAGTGGGAAGAGATGCTGGCAGACAATCCTGCCAGTGCAAGGCTGCTCCCTCTGTCACCTCTGCTGTTCACTGCGGAACAGAAAGGGAGAGATTTAGCTCTCTCATTTAGGGCACATCCTGGATGGTAACATGTAGTTAGCCCAGTTCTTGTAAGACTCAAACACAACCAAGTCAGGATGAAACACTAATGTCATTTGTTTGATTTTCGGTTTCTCATTTTCACTGTTAGATTTTAACAGCTCTAACAGCTGCTTTCTCTCAGTGGTCATGAGTCCTTGCCCTGTTAAATCAATTACAGTATTCCAGTTTCAAAGTAAAAGGCATAAATCATGAAGACTGCATTAAGGAAGGTAGTCTAAATACAGAATCACAGAATAGTTGAGGTTACACCTAAATAGTGGAGTGAGTTACATTTGTAGAGTCAAAGAGCCCTACTCAAGGGGGAGCAGCTAGAGCAGGTTGTTCAGGGCCATGTCTCCAAGACTGGAGACTCCACAACCACTCTCAGCAATCTATTCCAGCATTCAGTCACCCTCAAGGTGTTCTCTTATGTTTAGAAGGAATTTTATGTGTTTCAGTTTATGCCTATTTCCTCTTGTCCTGTCATGAGCACCACTGAGGAGAGTCTGGTCATGCTCTGCTTGAGAAAGAAGGAAAAATATATTCCTGATCCTTTTGAAGTGTAATTGTTTAGTAGCACCTGGAAATCCCATCTACCTCCGAAATTATATAAACATAGGTATGAAGTGATGTGGTAAGCCTTCAGTCATGATTACAGGAAACATCTTCATGCTCAGCATCCTGAGCACTGTTTAGTAGTGTCTTTAGTATATCAACAACTCATAAAGAATAGCATGAAAGACAATGTGAGCCCTGAGAGGAACCTTCTTGTGGCCAGGATAGAGGCACTCCTTAGTGCGAGAACTGCAAGAAATCTTGTTCAATAGGTACCTAATTCTTTCCTGTAGCAAATTGCTGCTTGGTGGGGAGGCAAGAGGAATTGGAAGAGTACTACAAATTATCTGCTGTTGTAGTTATGTTTTGGCTATAACAGATGTCAGCAGCCTGGGAAATGCTCTAATCCTTCCTACTTACCAGCAGGACTGGGGTCCCCCTCACCAGCATTCCCAAAGGTCCTGTGGTCACTTCCCCCAGTAAGACTGGCAGCTATGGCTGGTGAGCTGTTGCATCCTGTTTCCCTCTTTCTGTCCTTCCTGTCAGGCCCGTGTCTGCCCTTTCCTTACTGGCTGAGAAGCACAAAATTCAGAAACACAGAAAATCTGTCCCTTTGAACTTGTTACGTGTACTCAGTGAGATGTGATTTTAAGCCATAGCTTTATTTTACCATTATATGATATAAAGAGAAGGTATGTGTAGAGAAGACAGGAGAATATTTACATGCAATTTCCATTCCCCAGTTTCACTATTACTCCAAAACAGCCTTTGGATATGTTTCACTGTACTTTAAGGTACCCAGGATCATTCTCCTCCTTTTGTAACATTCGGTAAGTCATTTAAGAATTTTCTGATATATGGTGTCCCAAATGCTGATAAGCTTTTTAAGACCCTTCATAAGTGATAAATTGTCTTATAGCTGCCTCCAGAATGTGACAGACTCAATTTCCTTGATTTCTGTTGCTTTTGTGTCTGTGGATGTCTTTAGGAAGCTCATTAAACTAGAGCTATAGCTAAATCTATGGTAAAGAGACTATATGCAAATAAATACTTGAGACATCTGTTGAGAACAAATATTGGCTTAATGAATAATATTTTTAACAATTATTTTATAATATGTCTTTTCAAATACCTTTTGCTATAGTTAACATATGTGTATGTAGATAAATATGTATTTAAATAATTGACAAGTGCAGCTACATTCTCGTGTATAAGAGGTCTGCCACAAAAACTTCCATTTAATGATGAAGACTAGACAATTCTAAGAACTAAATGTCTATCCTAATCACAACACGCTATGAAAGAAGGAAAAAAAACCCTAATATAGAAGTGTGAGAAGATGACAGTAGTTATCTCTATATACACGAAATATGGATTATTTTCACATCCTCTCATGCACACAAGAAAAACCTTCTATAGTGCCTAAAGCTTTAAACATATTCAAGCTGTGAATTCTGACCGCCTTCCTGCACACAGGGATAGCTGTTGTGTCCAGCAGTGGCTGAAAGCAGAGGGAGTCCTGCCTACATCAAATGGTCACCTGTTGGAAATACTAACTGTGTACTAATACTAAATGTACTCCAGTGCAAACTTGGTAATTGCAGTCAGAGCCAAGAGGGCAGTCAGTGCAGCTCTAGAGACCATGCATGAAATGCTTTCTGCTGCTGAGACAGTTAGGCCTTGTGCTTCTTGAAGCTTGTCATGGCACAGACAAAAACCCTGTTGTGATTATTATAGAAACGTATGGAGTTAGTACTCCTGTATCAAGTGTAGTGTGACTTTCTGTACAGATTATTAGAAAGATGCAAAAACCCACTGGAAATTATGTTTCTGAGATAATCATAGTCTTGCTCAGTGTGGGTTGAAATTACAAATTCTTCTGAAACTGGTGCCAGTAGAAGCAATTGACAGATGGGTAACCTTAAATAAAGTGGGCAACAGTGGGAGCCACTTCGTCAGTTCTTGAAGAGCTAACAGATATCATTAAGAAAATTAAATCCTACAATACAGGAAATATGTCTCTGAATGCATTGCTTCAAAATTGGAAAATATTTTTGCTCAGTGCCTCATCTGTTTCATGTCAAACTTCATTGAAAAAATGTATTCAGCCTTGTGAATTGTTCTGTGATGAAATTTGTATACAATATTTATTCTGTTACACTGATAAAAGTTCAGTGAGCAGAATCTTCTGTTGTTCAGAATTAAACTGTAACATGGTGATTCTTAATGTAGTATCTCTAAAGATACAACTCCTTTTAATCGTCACAGAATGCATACATCATGCCCATAGGAATAATTCATAAAAATAAATCACATTGACACATTCCATGATATCTTGTAAGGCCCTGCAGGGTGGCAGTGGCAGCAGCCACTTTTATTTAGCATGTGTCTATTCCCCCAAAAGCTTTGTGTCCTACTTTTAATTTGGCTTTACATCATGCTAAACAGTGTCTCAAATGTAGAAAAAAAACCTCAAAACAAATTATCTGCATTGATAAGCTTTCTAAAGGCTGACTGTAGGTCAGAGACATCAGTCCATCCTCTGTGATGAAGTTCTGTATACCTATAGAAGTTTTTCATGTGCAGTTTCTCTGCTGGTGTGAGGTCTTGACAGAAATTTTAAACCAACTAGTATGAAGAATTACAGGACCACAAGATCATAGGGCAATTCACGTTGGAAGGGACCTCAGAAGGTCAGTGAATCAAATGGTATGTGGGGATGACCAGCTATCCAGATAAAGCAGAGCTAAATCAGACCAAAAAAGGTGGCACTGAGCCAGTCACAAGACCAGCATCGTGAGCACCATGAGATAAATGTAACAGCTCTGGTATTACATTGTGTCATTGCAGTTGTAGATCCTTATACACCAAAGTATCCCTGGTTATCATTCGCTGGTAGTCTGAGAAGCAATGCCGCAGGAAATGGTTCTTGTCTCAAGAAATCTCTTCAGGCTTCTTAAAACTGTTTTCTTATCAATCAAAATTAAGCCTCTCCCATGGAAAAAGAAATCTGGGCACCTCTTTTAATAAATAAAAGCTGTCTGGTATTATGTATTCTGTAGTGGAGAGGTGGAAAATATGCTCTGAAAATGTGAAATGCAAACAAGTAATAACTCATAGTAAAGAGCTAAGTTTTATTTTATTTATGAGCTACAAATGACCAAATAGCTGTAAAATGTACTATGAAAAAATTTCCTGCTTGTTTGGAGTTGCTCAAGAAACGGCCTTGTCTCACAGACTAAGAAGTAAAATATTTCTATTTTTAGATGTATGTACATCATGCTATTTTATCATTTCAGTTTAACCATCATGAAAGCAATATAAATTTACATAGTTGCATCATAAATGCAAAAAAACCTAACAAACACCACCTCTTCCCAGCAAGCAGGTCTCACTCAAATGATATTCTAATCATTTCTCTTTTGTTATTTGACTTAAGGAGAGTTTAAAGGCTATATTCATATGGAGTTGCAACGTGTTTTACAGTGTTTTTGTAATATCAGGTAGAAGGTGGAAACATAGAAACTGTTTCCTATTGAAATGAATATGTATTTTAAAATTTGATGAGTGAAATTGGGTGAATGGAATTTCACATAGAAAAAGAAAGTTAAATTCATGATCTCTGCATTAAGAAAAATTAGAAAATCATTGCTTTCACAGGTAATAGAAACTTATAGTATTCTTTAGGTATTGTACAGGTATTAAGAAATGCAGGTCATATGTATAAATTCTAATAATACATCTACAGGCAGTAATTTTAAAATATATTTCTCATAAAGTTTGAAAATATATTTAAGTAAGTTGTAGGACAAAATCTCTTTAAATATTTGTGTATCAAATAGCAATAATGAGGGGGGTTTAGATTAACATTATTAGCTTTTTAAAATGAAGGTAATATATGCCTGGTGGTAAACTGTATAAATTATCTAAGTTTTTTCTTGATATACATCTACCCTATAATCCAAAATTAAAATACAGTCTTATAGGTATGTAGAATGTTACCCAGTTCTAGTTTTAAATGTCAAATTACTTAAAATCTTTTTTACTATGTGTTTCATTTGAAGATCTTATAGTTTAGTTCTTCTTGGCACGCCTTTAAGCAAGGTTATTGTCTATTCTTATTTTACATGTGAGGCAACCGAGATAAAGAAAATTAAACTGACCTATAAGAAGTTACTTGATTACTGGCTGAGTTGAAAGCCCAGAAAGAAAATCATAGCTTCCCTGAAGAGAAACCTAAAACTTTGAAATAGCTCTGGAGGGCAAGATTCTGCTGCAAGTCTTCTATTTGTGCTGCTGTTTCCCTTAACATTCAAAATAAGAACAAAGATTGTAATATTTAAAACTATGAAGTGGAAGGCCGTATTCAAAATTATTTATTCAACAGTAGCCTTTCAGAAACCTTAAACTGGGTCTGACATTGAGAAAAATTGCAAACTGTACAATAATTCTTGCCTCCCAGAGATAAAAGTATGTTCTGAACTTCAGCTTGGGCTCAGAAACCCCTCAATTTTCAGTTCTGAGCCAGGACCCTGATGGCAATGCAGCTGCTCAGGTCTCTAATAACCATCACTTCAATCACCATCAGCAATGAATGTAAACTTTGGAATTGCCTTGAGCTATATGATTAATTTGAATTTTTTGTGCAGTTTGAAAAAGAGGGGATTAATACAAAACAATGTTAGAAGAAAAATATCTTGACTTTGAAATAACCATTTTTCTTAGAGAACATAATGAAAAATTTCCACATGTAATATGAATTATTTTGACAGGCTGTGACATTTCTGCTGGAAATAGTTCTGAAGGGACAATGGATGGGCTCTACTTTGGTTTCCTTTGAAGCCAATAGCTTCATATCCATCGACTTCAATCAGAACAGTATTATGGTAAGTACCTTTTATAACTGCTTTATTCTGGTTTTAGTTTATAGAAGATAAGTTTCTGCAGTTGCACTACCAGTTTATCTGTTTGTCTTTCCAGTAACTTTAAAATATATTTTCCAATTTTAATTCAATTTAACAGAGGGTACTTGTCTCCAAGGTAGTAAATTTCTGCAAGTTTCATGAACATAAGAATCTGGGTAGAAGACCCTGAGCCCTACTAAGGCAAATGCAGGGAAACACTGACCTTTAGCCATTCGGCTTGGTCTGCCCAACAATCAAGAGGCAACAGCTTGCATATAGTAGCAAACTAACCATGATACCCTGGGCTAATCACAGCCTGTTCCATATTGTAAAACCTCAACTTTACAACTAAAGATAAGGTGATATAGGGAATGTAAAGTGACTGACCAAAAGCTCGTATTTTAACTTGGCCCTTACAGCTTTCAATGGCAGTATATTTATCCTCTGTTTGATGGAGAACAATCACAAATCTTCTCCATCGATACTGGGATCCCCTTTACTGACTTTCAAAGAGTCACCCTCATGGAGTATATTTAGCCCATTGACAGGATTAAGAAGTTTCACTTCTTGATGACTGTTTTGTCGTGATCTCTACAAATATGGCTGCTGAGTAGTTAAAATAATTCAATATGAACCAAAGAAAAAAATGAAGGATGAGCTCTCAATAGCCACTAAAAACAATAGTCAAATGCAACTTCTTTCTTGAGAAATGATTAATTTTCTTATTGGCAGAATGGGGAATATGTCAGGTACAGGATTACTCTGCTCATGCCTGGTTTTCACATACTTCCCTGAGTGTCCTGCACTGGCTAATGATTGATCTTTCTCATTAGTCTGGAAATGATGCAATACCAGGAACGGGCACAGAGCCAAACCCGTTTCTGCTCGCCAGAATCCCACTGAATAGCCACTACATTGAGAACATATGAGAGACTAAACTGAAAAGAATAAACACTGTACTGGGCTGTTATTTTGGAAATAGGCTACTGGGAGAGGTGGACCTTAGGTCTGAGCAGCATGGCTTTCTTACGTTTCCTGTTCTTATAAGTTGTTGAAACTTTATTTAAGGTTGTATTTCATTCAGAAGCCTGTTTGCCACAAGTCAGCTCCCCAGGACCTGGAGCTATGGTAGAATTATGGCCCTGGAGGTTATAACTACTACAGTATAAGCACAGAACAACTGAAAGCATAAATATGTTGTTTAGAAAGTAAACCACTCTTCAAAAAACAAAGTTAAAATTTAATCTCAAAAATTCACTTTCTTTGAAGTGTCCTTTAGCTCTAGACTTGAGGCCTGTATAGAACTACCCTCTACCTGGTATAACATTCACATTTTCCTATGTTAGTTTGTAGTTTGAGAGCAGACTCATAAAATTTCTGATGGACATAATTTTGCATGGGATGCTGTACTGTTCTGTAGCATCTGGAAACTATGTAGCTGCAATAAGTATCTGAATGTGACAATGTCAAAATCATGTGAATGCATAAGACAGCTGCATATGATAAAAGAGGGGTTCAGATGAGATAATGCAAACTAGTTCATCAAGAGGACGGGTACCATTCTTGAAGTCATCTGGCCTTATATATTTGCATGTCTGTCATGGAAACATTTTATGGTCAAAATAGCAATATGCTGTGTACAGTAATCCTACCACATTATTATTTCTGACACTGGTTTTGGTTGTTTGGGTTTTTTTTTTCTCTGAAAAGGAATAACCAAGTAACTTAAGTAACTGAGACAACTCCCCCAGATTTTCCTATGTTAAGAGCCAAATAAGGGCAAATTTTGAGGAACAAGATATATTTTATGAAGCTCAATCTTAAATGATTCATGTAAAAAGAGCATTAAATGTAGTAAATCAATAGTTTTCTGGGCAGAGCACTTACAGTATTGCTTCTTATTTCTAACAGAAATTCTTATGTTAATTACAATGAAATTATAAATATGTATGACATGTATGCCTACAATGTCATTCCCAAATAAAAATTAATCTGATGTATTCTGCAGATATTGTTGGAAAAAATAATATTGATAATATATGAGGAGGGAAATACTTTAGTATTAAGCATTGTCTTCATACAAGAGTCCACCTACGATGTGGTTGCAATGGTGTTCAAAATCGAACTTCAACTCTGAGCTTTGTTTTTCTTCCAAAAGCCTTAAAAAACTCCATGCTATCACTCTACTGATTTAAGAAATGAACCTTCTTTCAGTGTAGTTTGAAGGGTAGTTCTATATGTGCTTAGTGTAAAGCTTTCCTACTATTCTTCAAAGTTGTGATTTTCCTCTGTAAATTTGTAAATTCCTCCCTGTCATCCATTAGTCCCCCAAAGTGCATCATCTGATGGTCCATTAGCTGTGTGAGGGACAGAAACTGTTCCCATCAGTGCCAAGCAGGGAATTAGTGCTGGGTAGGAATCCCATGCATGAGGGACCCATCTGGGACTGGCTGATGAATGGCTGTAGTCAGACTTCAGTTAAATTCTTTCAAGCAATTTTAGAATGTAAAACATTATCTGTGGGTTATATGGCTTTTGATTACTTTAAAGCAATTATTTCCTGGCTCCTGTGAAACTTTGGAGATGAGGAAATGTTCAAAAAGTTCTGTGTAAACCAGATGGCTGTTTCCACTTCTGGGGGCAGGCAGAATACCAGAATTTTGTCTGCCAGAAGGGAACTGCTTAAAGTTACCTTCCCCTGGCTTTGCGTCCCTGGGTTCTTTGGTCACTAACAAGGATTGACCTTAACTACTCCTTTCTTCAGTAGATGCACTAAGAGTCTCCTTTTTTTCTCGCCTTTAATCCTTGTTTCCATTACATGCATGAATGTGATCTAATTTTCCTTGGCTGAAATTAGCAAGTAAATTTGTGATTTATTAGGAAAACTCATCCATCCCCATGAACACAGTGTAGTTAGCTGCAAGTGATTTCCCTAGGAAACCAGGCTAAAAGTGGTGACACTCAGGTTTTATCCTTTCTGCAAATTAGCTCTATTCTGACTGCCTAGCCAACATGAGAACTTACTAAGTGAGAACTAAGTGATGAAAGATGCTTTGTCCCAATGGCTTTCACCAGTAATGATCATCCTAGGGATATTTCAAAAATGCTCATGTTGAACTGTGTGATGTGATCATCATAAAAAATGTGTAGTGATGGGCATATAGTTTACATAGGAAACTTAAAACATTGTATTATTTCCTCACTGAAAATAAGTCCCTTTTATAACCTCAGTTACATGATTCTTTGTTGTAATCTGTGTCTTCTGAGCTTATAAATGGGTTTTCTTAAAATTTAGCAGTTCAGAGTCCTGCAGCTGCACAGCCCCTGGGCTGTTTTTGCCAGTGGTCTGTCCCTCAAGTAGCGGGGCCATGCTGCCTCCCACACCCCGCAGCGGCCGCTCGGTGGGACTGGCTGGCTGCGACACCACACCGTGGAGCTGGTACTCACCTCCTAGGAGTAGTCAGCATGGCTGTGCTGAGAGCTCCTGAACAGAAAGGTTGAGATATGCTGAAAAAATACCTTTCTCCAGGGATATCAATCTGCTTTCAATTTAATGAATGCTTTAATTAAACACCTAAACACTTTTCTATTAAGCTTTAGATCATACTGATTTTTTAAGCCACCTTTAAGACAATATAATTTAGATTAATTTTATTAAGCTCGTGTAAATCTCTCGTGACTACTTACTTCCCCGTAAGTAGCAAAGTACTGTAAAAACAAGAAAGCATTATGTTGCTTTTAGCATAAACTTGATGATTATTTTTAGGTAATTTAAAAAATACTGGCTTAAACAAAATGTGTACCCTAGCCAGCTCCTGTGTGAATTTAACGTCATTTATTTATTTAACTGCTTACTTCTTCACTGGTGGTATTCAGGTTCATTTCTTGAGCTAGGGGAAGATGAGAAATGTCCCAGGCGCACATGGCCACGAGCTGCGCCGCGCTCGTATGGAGCCCTCGTGCTGGTATGTAACTCCCGCCGGGAGCGGGGAGTGCAGGGCTTGGAGTAACAGCAGGGAATCCGGGAAATCAGACTTTTCCCCCCTTCACGAGCCGTTTCGAGTGCTGCTCCCCCGCCAGCCGCGCAGCGGTAGCCAAGCTGGCAGGGGCAGGGCGGCGGGGACGGGACGGGACGGGACGGGACGGGACGGGACCGGACGGGACAAGGGCAGAACGGGGCGCTCCTCCGAACGCGGCTACCGCAAGGGCCCACGGCCG
>VZRQ01002448.1:703231-753124 GCA_013397975.1 Machaerirhynchus nigripectus
TGTTGCGGGGACAGTGAGTCACTTAATCTCTCGCTAATTCTCCGGACCTCGCCGGGCCGCGGCTGTTTATTTGCTTTCGCTTGCCTGGGGGGGACTTAATTCCTGGCGGCGGCCCTTCTGCGCCGTGACCGTGCCTTGCTCGAGCTTGGGGGAGAAGTGGAATGAGGGAGAAGAGGGAGCCTGAGGAAACTTGAAGAGAGTTGGTTAGTTCGGGGAAGCTCCTGCTGCCGACTCCCTCAGCCCGCCCGGCCGAGCGAGGCTCCCCCGGGAGTCTCCACCCCGCCCCAGGGGTGCAGGTACCAGAGGCCCCTCTTCGCCGGGGGCCGGGTTCGCGCCGTGAAGTGCTGCCTGTGCCTCTCTCCCTGTGCCCTAGAAAGGTGATCGGAAGAGCCGAGGAAGATGAATTCCCAGCAGCAGAGGATGGCCGCTATAGGAACTGACAAGGAACTGAGCGACTTGCTGGACTTCAGTGCGGTAGGATATTCTCCGAGGTCTTCTCATGACTTCTCCGTGGTCATGCGAACTGAGGAGCAGGGGCAGCAGCGTGCAGGGCTTGGCTGGGTCTGCCTCAGCCAAGTTGGACACCTGAACTTTGATGTAATGTCTAGACTTCCAGATTTAATACTGTAATACCAGCTGGGTCAATTGGTTTAACTGGTTAAAATCAGGCTGACCCAGTGATGGCATAATCTAATAATTAACGTTGGTTAAGCTGGCGTGTGGCACTGGTACTTCGGCTCTTGGGATTTTTTTCTTATTTAAACAAAAGAAAAATTATTGCCCGCTAATAACAGAAGTTACTCATTGGTGGTCTTGGCTTAGAAAAATTGTAGATATTTTCTGTAGATACTTTTAACATACCAAAAAGGCTCTTGATTCATAAATATAATAGAAAACTACTGCCTCTTGAATGCTGTCTTTATGCAGTGACTTTATACTTGCAGATCAGTAAGAAATATAATTTGAGTAAAACGATTTAAGACCTATAATTATTTGAAATTGTCATAGTAGTAATAGGTGTCCTTTTAATTTTGTTTGTGTTCATGTAGAAATGAGGTTTTAGTCCTATTAATAAATTGCAAGGAGTACTTCAGCTTATTTGTTTTGTGTGTCTAAACATGCATCTTGCATTCTGTTTGTTTTCAAGCAGAAAACAGGAAAAAAATGTTTCCTACTAACCTTCTTTCTGTTTGCATTAATAATTCAGCACAGACTTTCAAAGCCAATTAAAATATGTCTTTTTTTTCCTTGTTTTGCAGATGTTTTCTCCACCTGTTAATAGTGGAAAAACCAGACCAACTACGCTAGGAAGCAGCCAGTTCAGTGGATCAGGTAGGATGCATCTGAGATACATAATGTTCATCTAACTGGGTCTTGATGTTTCAAAAGTCTTCATGTTCTCAAAGTATTGTAATCTTTAATTTTTGCATATTCTCATAAGATATTCAGCTCAGGTAGAGCTGTGCTATCTTGGTCTTTATAGCACGTTTTGCTAACATTAACTGTGGTTTACCTCTATATGTCTTAGACTGTTAGTCACAGTACAGTGAAGTGTTGAGCATCTCTAGTCATACTGACGTGGAAGTTGTATATTTGTTGTATTAAAAATGAATGATTGTGTTGTTTTTGTTTAAGAAAATCAAACCTACCTGTTCAGTTGAAGAATTTCCTAGCCCCTGTATGAAAGGAGAAAACTTCTGTAAAATGCCAAATAGTTAAATACTCCTGACTCAAGGACACGTTATTTTTAAATGCAGTACTTAAAGAAAATGTGAGTTTAATACAATTTTCTAGTGCTGTGTAGCTCTCAAAGATTTGACAAGTAGAATTTCCTCATGTTGAAACTTTATCCATGCATCTGGAAAACAAGTAACTGTATTTACATGTTGCATGTGCTCTGTGGCTTCAGTGTATTATCACAGGGTCCACCTAATAGCTGTGTCAGAGACCTTTAAGCTAAGACTGTTATAGGAAATAAATGCAATTTTAAAACAGATGCTTTGTATCATTCCTTAAAGGGAATACTTATTAGAAAAGAGAAACCAAAGTAAGTTTTTGATAAAGTAACTTTTTATGTAGGTTCATCTTGTTTGAATACAGCGACGTGATATTTTTGCTCTTATGGATACAACAAAGTGATGTTTGTGTTTCAGTTAATGAAAATAAATATTTAAAATGCCAGTAGAGAAGTGAAGTAGTAGCTTGAATTTTTGCAGTAACATCCCCTGTTTGCCTCTTAGGTTGTCAGAGCTGTTACTTTGAGAGTTCAAATAACAATGCATTTTACTGACACTTGGGAATTTTTGTTTTTAAAAGCATCCTAAAACTTCTCCATTGAGTAATTTTTCAAACTTTCTAGAGACTGTCTCTCAGATGTAATTTAATGAAAATATGTAGCAAATGTAATTGTTACATACTTGAAGAAGTCTGTTAGGTTTTCTCCTAAAATATATGACTGGCTTTCTCTTCCTCTTTGAAAGTACATCAGGTTTAAATTAATGGCAATAGTAAGACGGCAAATCTGTCTTACAATGTGGTTAATATTGAAATTTTTAAAAATGCAGATATTTAAGAGAGTTGTTTCTCTGAAGCTTGTTTCAAAAACATTCAGGCACCTAAAGCCTAATTGTGGGGTGCACAACCTGAGCATCTCATCCCACTTTGTCTTTGCTTTTCCTGAATGAGTAGAATAATCTTCTGTTGAATAATAAAGCTTTCATTTTTACTTTAGGTCTTAGAGCACTGCTAAATAATGTGGCATGCCATATTTGTAGGTAATGCTTCCCTTGCTCTCCTTGGATGTCTTAGAAAAAGAGAGAATGCCAGAATAGTTATTTCTTTAAGAGAAACAGTGTGACTCCTTGAATTTCTTTACCAATATGGTGTATCCTCCCATAAACACCAGTACTGAGTAATACACTGCAGCTGTCAAACAAGCTACAACCTCAGCTGAGTTCCACTTGGCACAATAGTAGTATATATTTGTGGATTTTCATTAAAAACATTTCCACTTGTAGAGATTTACTGGTTAGTGAGATTATATGCCCTAATTCTGGTAATGTTATGATCTAAGCCTTGACCTAGGGGGATTACTCTGCAGGAGTGAGAGGTGACAAACTTCTTTATTAGTTGTGTTCTGAGACAGTGTTAAGTATTGTAGAAAAACTCTGTCAAGATCAGTGATGAAATACAGCATTTAGTTTCTAAGGACTTTGATTTAATTGTGATCTTGCTATTATTTCAAGTATTTTGTAACTTCTAGGACAAACAACACTTGAAAGCTTTTTTCTTTTTTTAACTGATTAGAGGTCACTTTTTAAAGAGAAACATGAAAACAGGAGGTATTTTGTCCTTTGAGCTGTCTAGGACTGGAAATCACACTATGCGCAGATTCCTAAAAAGTACTTCTTTTTTTCTTTGGATGTTGCTGCCTCTCACACCTCTCACAGAGACTTTCAGTGGTTTTGATGGCAGTTAGAGAAGTGAAGCTTGTTTTAATACCTTTCCCATTAAGCTCAGTTTTATTTTTGTGGTATTTTTACAGGCATTTGAAATGAGAGTGCTTTCTTTTTCTTAGTTGGAGTAAGACTGTGTTCATTGTTTTTTTATTGTAGAGCCTTCTCTTTCTCATTTAAACTTAAATATCTGAAAACACCTCCCCTCCCCCTCCAACCTGTCAGTGATTTGAGATTCAGCCTAATGGCCCCCATTAAGTAGGTGAAGATCAATTGTATGTCTGCATGGCTCTTAAGACTGTATATTTCTGGGAAATCTGATTTAGAAGGAAGGAATGCTCATGATGCTTTCTCCTTACCACCTCCAGGTCCCTAGTTTAAAAGGACAGATTAGTTGCTGTTAAAGAATGGTTTTGTTTGTTTTTCAGGTGTGGCTTTGTGAAGTGTTGGAAATACTGGGGTGTATGTTACTAATTCTGATGTAACAAGCTTGATATGCTATAATTCTGCAATATTTCTGCTGCTTATATTTTAAAAATATATGTGTAGTTGGGTTGCATGAATAAAACAGCTAATACAACTGATCTGTAATTTTTAAGAAATTGCTGCCATGGATTAACAGATGAACATTGTGTTTTGATTAAAAGATAGCTGGGGCAGGCTTGCTTTCTACAGATCAATCAGTTGTGAATGAAAGCTGCAGATAAAATAAGTGAACTAATCTGATATATCATAGTATATTATGACAGTAAGTCGTGTAAGCTGCTGATAAAGTCAAATAACTTGGTCAGACTACTGGTGAAAATAAACATATTGGAAAAGTAACCTGATATGTAAGCCAGTGAGTTAAGCCACAAAATATCCTTGTCATACCTGTTGTAATTAATTCTTGTTTAAAACAGAATTTGTCATTCTTTTCTCCTCCAAAACCAACTTATGAAGATAAAGCCATTTCTGTCTTAGAAATTGTAGTAGACAGTGACAAAGGTCAGAGATTTGTTCTGTTTGGCTTTTTAATCAGGCTTTTTTTCAGATTTTATTTAAAAGCACAGTTTTCTGTTGCTACTATGGCTAACAGTAGTGCTCGGGATTTACAGTGACATTTTGGCTTGTTTTGCTTTTGTCTAAGCTACGACACATATGGCAATACAAACTTGGATGGTTACTGATTGTGCCCAACACTGTTTATTTATTACAGTAATTCCGTTAACAACCAGGCACAATATGCAGGTGCCTGCTGTAGGCAATGGTAGTGCAATTTTCCTATGGTTTTTTGTAGGTTTGATCTCAATCTTAGTTTTTTCTGTAACTGATTTTTTTAAATCTCAGGTTTGGTACCCTAAAATAAATCCCTTTCTTTTTTGTCTTTGGCAAAGAAGAGTAAATCCAAGGCAGTATTTTTCTCTGTGGCCTACCATTTTCCATTTAGTAGCTTCTTCAGTGTACTAAAGCATTATTTATTATTTTTGCATGTGGCTGTGCACGTGCATCTGTGAGGTATCAGACAAAGAGATGAAGTAAGATAATGTGGATGTAGAAGAAAAGAGGGATGTAAGTCTAAAGTAAGAGATAGTTTAAGAGCGAAGTTTTCAAAATATGACACCTCTCTTGCCTGCAAGATTTTTCTGAAGTTCCTGAAAAGTAAGTATGCACATTTGGCCACAAATCTTGTGTGTACCAGACATTCCTCATACGTGCAAAACTTCTGAATGGATCTGTTTTGATATCTGTTTGTATTGGTTTGGTCCCCTTTTATACAAATTCAGGAGACTGGCTGCCCTTTCCACTTCTCTCTGCTAATGTACTGAGTTTGTAAGGAATGCATTGGATTGGGATAGGCCACTAATTAGTGGCTTGATGCAAAGACCATTTGAGTTGATAGCCTGCCATTAACCTGAGTGTCCCTAAATTAGGGCCATGTGTCTTGAGAATGGACACAATGGCAGTTCTTGAGCAGGTGTATTAAGTTCCAAACAGTGTTTCCAAAATTAACAAAACCTGATTTTTTCAATCCTGTAAACTCTTACTTCCTTTTTAATTTTCCATCAGCAGTTCCTTGTAAAAGAAACAGAAAAACCGCCCCAAATTAAAAAAAAAAGAAGTTGGGAGAGTTACCTGGATGGGCAGTGGTTTAGATACCCTGTTCATTGATCTATGGGAGTACTGAAAAGAAAAGGCACTCTTATTGTGTGTTAAATGCGAGAAATCTGGAGTGGCCTGTTAAACATTAGGTCATGCAGCAGTGTAGCTTTTAAATTATTTTTAAGTTTTTAGTATCTAGTTTGTCCTCTAGCTTCATTAAAGGTGAACCAGCAGACCTTGTAACCTGGTATTTCATCTTTGGTCTGAGGGGTGCTAAATTCTGTCCTCTTCTGAAGAGCCTATGAAGTGTTGAAGAAGCCTTGTGCTTGAAAGCAGAAGGGTATCTGTGGCTTCTTTACGTTTTATTTTTTTGTAGGGGAGACACATGGATTACTCTTCAAATGGGCCAAATGCAAGTGAGATCAAGATTTCAGTCTGGATCCCTCACCTGTTGCATTTAGAAACCTGAAGGGTGAGGCAGAGCCAGTAAATACATGGCTCTGCAGCTTGCCTGTTGGCAGCCCCTGTCTCACTCTTGCTGTCTCCTTTCCTCCTTCCATTCCTGGCCTTTGGAAAGATAAATTGCCAGGCACTCCATGAAAAGTCTTGAAAACTATAGCATATATTCCTGTGTAATACAGCTTCCATACTCCTGTTTAAGAAAAAGAAGGGGAAAAAATGTTGGACAAGTAGAGAGAACTGACAACCCAGCTTTAAAGCAGTGTTTTGCAAGGTGTTTGTGGTCATATGGATATTGAGGTTTTGGGGAATGAGGAAAAAGGGAGAGTTACTGCAACAGCTCAATAGATTCAGTAGAATTCAGTAGTCTGAATCTAGTTTGGTGAACAGAGAAATAGGTGTTAGTCCATTGTTCATTGCTGTTGACTTTGATTTTGAAAGATGATGGTATGAACCTCATGACAATTGTTCAGTAATTCTTTGCTGTTTTACAAATAAATGATTTGAGAATTTTTAGTAGGGCTGGCCTCTCTTCTGTTTAGAGATACATTTGACACCATTAATAAGGGAAACTGACTTTTTGCTATGGCATGTAGAAAGCATACTTTCAGAAGTTTATCCTGTGTTTCCATCAACTTCTTCCTTGGGTGAGAGCAGCAAGGTGGTCACTGTGTTGCAGGCACAGCATCCAACCTCCAATCCCCATATAAATGTTACTGTTTCGGGATGCAAGGAAGATCTTTGCAATGTTATTTCTGGGTGGCTTCAGAAGATCTGGGAATGCAGTAGTGCCTTGTCCTTTCCTGATGTGGAACTACCTTGGATGGGCTACCTTCTACTGTCAGCCTCCCCCCACTCAGTAACTGTGTTCTGCCAAATATTTCTGATCTACTGTAAGTGATGAAGAGTATTCAGGTGCTAAGGAGAGTGGTCTTAATGGCATGTGGGAAGGAATATGATTTGAAATTTTGTATTTATCCAGAAAGCAGTGTTGATAGAAATATAAATGCGAGGACTAAAAGTTTAGATAAAGAGGAGGAAGAGAAGTATGAATGACATTTTTATGTATTTGTGTGTCCTTTAATGTCAGTGGAACTTGTAATCTCTCCCTGTAAAACTTTTATGTCTGCAGCTTTTGCTAAGTTCTAGCTTTTTTTTTGGGTTTGTTTTAGTTTTTTTATGGTCTCTTTTTGATCTTTAGCAAAGGAATTTCATGTTAAAGGCTTTTCATTCATACATGCTTGCAAAGTTCCCCTTCCCCCCACTTTTTTCCAGCTGTCACACAAAGAGGATTTAACCCCTTAGTTGTTTTGCTATCAAGTTGCTGTGACAGCTGTTTTTCTCAGGTAATTCTACTTTAGCCATAGCTGAGCCTGCAGATACCATTATATGAGTTTCTGTTAATCTACCCTATTCTCTACTATTAACATGGTAACATTAACCATATTAATATGGTAAAATTCATGCTTTCCTGAAATTGCTAAAAGGATAGTGTAATTTTTCAATGGTTGACCCTAGAGTGTATTTATGAAGAGAAAGATGTTTAAGGCAGTAATATACTACCATACCACTTAGTAAGACTGAAGTTTGTGGAGACTGTTTTTAAAATTGGGAAGCTGCACATAAACTGAAATAGTTTGTTAGACTTCTTGAACTGACCTCTCTTGCCCATGGAGATGCAGTTCATTTTGGTACTCTAGTGTTGAAGGATTATTTTTGGGGAAATAGCACAGAACGTTTTCAGAACTTCATAAAATTTATTAAAGTACCCCCAGAGCCAGATGTGATCTATGAGATGTAAGGAATAAGTCTTCTATCTTAAATTTACTTTATTTATTGAAACTGAATTTTCAAGTATGAAAATTTGTATTTATTTTTAAGTATGTTCTCTAAAAACCTTTTTTAAGAGACATTGTCTAGTTTAATGTGTTAGCATTTCTTCAGAAATACATAGCTAGACTTGATTGGTTTTGTATGTTCTCCTGTGAGGAGGTCACTAGATTTTAAATAAATAAAGAAATAAACAAAGGCAGTATTTTCTTTTGCATGTGAATTATTTGGAGATTGTTATTGAGTATGTATAACTAGTTTTAAATAGCGTATTCACCTTAATCACTTTTGGTTGTTAAACATTTTAGGAAAAGGGGGGGAAAAATATTAGTTCAGTTAAGTATTATCATTCTAAGAACAGGAATTTTATTTTTAATGTTGGAGGGTTTTTTCCTGTGTTTGACTGTAATATAATGGCCACTCCTTCATTTTGTGGGTTTTGTTTGCTTTTTTTAAAATTTTTTAATTAATTTGAAAATTTAGAAGTCCCCAGTTGTGTTGTATCCCTCAACCTGATGATTTGGAGGTACTTAGTGGTATTTGATGGACTTTTTAAATACTACAATGCATTATTTACTAGTGGTTGTTGGGATAAAGTTGTTTGTTTTTTATTTTTTTCTATTACCAGTCTAAGATGAGATAATGATAATTTTTTAAATATCTTGAATGAATGCCTTGTTTTTTCATCTGTAACACAAAACTGTGTTTGTAAACACAACATTCAAAAACATAAAGGACGTACTTCTTTGGTGAAGATGTTAACTGAATACCAAGAATGATCAGAAAGAGTAGCTTTTGTTGTATTTATAATATCTCACTGTTTTCAGAGGATAATCAGGCTAAAAACTACCCAATCAATCTTCAGGACTTTGTTAGATTCTTGTATACTAGAGATGTGATTTATCTTTTTTTTTTAAGAAGGAGCTGAAATTGCTTTAAAATGCATAAACATCATGTTCTTACCAGTGTAATGCAGAAAAATCTTGCTTGATCACACCAGAATAATTGTTGCTGGTGTTTTAAAGTAGTATTTGGAATGAGGGGGTAAAAAGACTTGACTAAAAGTGTTTACTTTGTAGCCCTGGCAGTAGGGTAATGCTCTCTTTGAATGCTAGTGAAAACTTACAGTAAAACTAAGTAAAGTTTATCTTGGACAGGCAAGATGTACACTTTGATATTAGGGCTATGGAATTGCATTTAAAAGATGGTTTAAAAGTGTACATTGTTGTTACGGTAGCAATTTATTGCTAAGTGGGAAATAGATAGATTTCTTTTTTTTTTTACATAGAGCGAACTTTTTTTTTCCTGAAGTAAATTTTATTTATTTCCGTGGACCTGATTTCTTGCTCCTGATCTTCTACAGAGGTTGCCTATATTGGTTTTTATAAGCCTGTGAGGTATTTGTTACACTTTTCAAGTTTTCTTTTTTTTTTGGTAGCAGATTTTGTTGTGTTTTTGTCTGTGCCAGTTGTAGTTACAGAGACAGTGGTGTCTCCATGTCTTAATCAGGTTGTTAGTTGTGTGGACTTCTAGTAAGAAATTGAACCACTTGCTTTCTACTTTGCTTTTCATGAGGAACACTGTAGGACACATTTTGAGTTTGCCTTGTCTCTGGAAGAGATCTTTGCTGTTGCTGAAGCAGTGGTAACACAGCAAAACTTACATTAGACTGGGCTGGAGTTTTATGTTGAAGGGTGCTCTGAGCCTTATTTTGTGAAAATTATATTTTAGATGGTATATTTTTCTCTATATTTAAAAAAGTTTAAAAATGAGTGGGCTGAACTAATTGTTAAAAATCAAACAATCAAACAGTTGTTTGAATCAAAATCACTTTGTGGCTATTTCTAATTGTGTACATTTTGCAGGTAAAATGCAAATGAATATCAGACCATAAATGTGCATGTTCAGTGTTTTAAATTAAATTGAGTTTAAAACACATTTTACCCTTAATTCAATAGAAGCAGAAAATACAGAGGTATTTTTAGTCTTCTGTAGGAGAATGGAATTCACTGTGTGTGTTTTTATTTTTTGTTTACTTGAATGCAAGATACTACTGTCTTGGTGTTATCCCAAGAGCTATTATGGCCACCCTATGAAATGATTAAATCAGACAGCTTTGCTTGTAGGACAAACGTTTTTCATATTGTGGTGTTTCGACCATTTTCAATGCGACACCTATCCCGTTCCAGTTCTTTATGCGGCAACTTCGTGAGTCATAATCCTTGCAAAGAACACAGCTTAAAATAATCACTGATTGTTTCTTTGCAATTCTATTCACTGCCCATTGCAAATAAATAAGAGCAGAAACTACAATATCATTTAATCCTTTACTGTTTGCTTTTGACGTGCAAAGCATTCTCTTGTAATAGAGAAGTAATCCATAAGGAGGGTAGCTGCTCTTTCATCTTCCTGAATGCTAAATGAAGCCAAGGCTTTTATGAAGACATGGTGATTTAATGAAGATGACCGAGTTTTGGAGTAATGAAAAGCTTTTGTTTATTTCTAAAAATGATGTCTGGTGCTTACTACTGTAGAGTTCAAATGGCTGTATTTTGGAGTGTCGTTGCAAGATTAGTGCTTGTGATGCTTAGATGCAAGTGGATTGAATGGAATGGTAATGCAAAAAATTTTCCCTTAGCTGGATTTTATAAAACAAATGCACATTTCTGCCAATTTGTGTATAAATGCATGTAATGTCTGGCATGTGTTCTCTGGTCTGTGTAATACTTTTCTTTTGGTAACCTTGAAAATATCTCTGATATCATATTCCCTTGCCAGAGGACAGTAATAAGCACACAAAAAATTGGAACATAAACTTTGTCAATACTATTTATGACAGGAACATCTGAATTAGATATTTTCGAGAATTTGAAAGATGTTGAATTTAAAAGCTCCTCAACTAAAAAAACTCCCCCCAAAAATACCCAAATAAAACCAAAACAACATGAAAAAATACAAACCAAAAACCCCAATATAAAAGCCTAAAAAACCTCACAAAAATGCAAACCCCAATAAAAAAATAAACAAATGAAACCCCCCATATTTCTTCCCCTTTCAGTTGATAATTTTATTAGTTTATTTGAAATATTTTTTTTAACGATCTGTAATATTGCTACTTGCAAAGCAAGTTAGATAATGCCTGATACTTCAAAAGGAAGAAGAGAGAGGCTTTAAAGAATGCAAGACCATATATTTTCCAGCACATAAACCCAACAGTCTTACCAGGCCTTCAGTATGTAAGTGCTGTACAGTACAACCAGAAGTAATCTTAAAAGGGGCTAAAGAATTTTAGGCATTGTCAGAAACATAGAGAATGCAACCATGTTATAGTCTTCATTGTGTACAGGAAAGATAGATCTGGTCATCTGGGGTGAATGAACCTAAGGGAGAAACAACACGCAGGGTTTTGTCTGTTTTTGAAAATTAATGTAATAAAAGTGCAGAAATGGCTAAATAACCCCAATTTCCTTCTGGTGCTTTGTAATGGCTGGTCCCTATGTAGTAGTATACAAATTCTTACAAGTGTAAGAGTGATGTATATGGGATGCTTAAAACTCAGCATGTTTGGTGATGAAATCTCAAGATGTCAAAGGTGTGTGTTTGTGAATACATTTCTGGGTAGAAGGTGAAGCATTGTAAGAGATGGTTTGGGTTTTTTTGTAAAGCGATGTAGTAAAACCAGAGTTTGTAGCCACATGTGTCTGTTATACTCATCAAACCCCCTTTATTTCAAGATACTCATTGAGTATTGAATAATGGCTTCAATAATTTGCTTCTTTACTATGTACTAACCCTTCCCTTTTCCTTTATCCTCATCCTTTTAGGGGAAATTGGGATCAGAAAAGGGGTAAATGCCTGCATATAGGAGATGGTGTGTAACACGATTTATATTCTATGCTAATATACTTTTGGCATTTGAATAATCTAAATTTGTTAAATAAGGTGAATGGTATTTTTTTCTCCTAGATGCAGCAGTTTATAGGCAGGGAACCTAAGTGCCCCGTGAACTATCATAAAACCCCCCTGCTTTGTACCCTGCGTTTCTGCAAGTGCTAACTGGCGTGTGTGTGACAGAGCGACTTGTGCTGCAGCGAGCACTCAGTCGGAGTTTGGCCATCTCTCCTGAGTGTGTCACAGGTTGTCTCTGAATTGGATCCTGGAGAACATGCTGTTGCCATAGCAATGAAAGTCCTTCTGAAGGCAGGATTCCTGGCAGAGCTCTTGCATCTCCTGAAGTGCTTGGTGCATTGATCTGAAAGTACCATGTCAGTATTAGCACATAGCTGGAGCAAAAAGAGCGGGAAGCAGAGATTTCCTTGTAATACGTTATTTCCGTCTTTGGTTGGTTGAACCCAATGTTCATAAAGCTACAGCTTTTTAAAATCTTATTCTGTGAACTTTTTGTGTATTTAACATACTTAGCTTGAATGCACTTAGAGATCGAGTGGTTCTAACAGCTAACCAATGTTTATTGCAAAAGTATCACTGACTTTGAGTTTCTCACAGTACTTGTCCCTTTTAGTACCTGGAAGAAATATTTTTTGAGGCTATCCTCTGTAATTTTGGTTAGTGCAAAACAGTTGGGAAAATACGCTGCTTCATTCATCATCCTTTTCTCATTCCTGTTTTCATTTTTTGTAAGTAAAATGGTTGTCTTGCTACCATATTATTTATAAATGTGACACTAATGGGGGAGAATCACTTACAGAGATGTAAGGTTCTGTATTTGGCAAATATACCTTGCATAGGATCCCTCTTTCAGCAAACTCGGCTAGATCTTTATGTATAATTACTTCCTCCTCAGACCATAGTTACCAAATGTTAATTGTTTTGAAATTAAGAAAAGGCTATAAATTTCTTGTGTCACATCAGATAATATAGTTTTGGGGCTTTTTCATATGTGAGATGAAACTCACACTCAAGATGAAGTGTGGGAAATCAGAGACAATTTCTAGAGCACAGGTGCTCTAGACAGCCGTAATATCCATTTCTACATGTTCTGTGGGGATCGAGTTGATTAGTTTTTTGCTTATTTAAGAAGATAAAAAAACTCTGAATCTGAAGAATTCAAAGAAAAAGTGGCATTTTTTAAAGTTTGGAGACAAAGTGATTAACACTGTACAGTGTATTCTTTTATGTGGACTGGGACTTCCATGTGTAAGTCTTTTTTTTTTTTTTTTTACTGAAGGAGCCTCTGGATGAGTTCTGAAGTTATCCATGTAGCTTGCTCCATCCTTTACATCTGTTTATGTAACACAGTCTCTAGCTCTATCACTTTCTCTGAAATAGATAAATGTGAGAACTAAGCAAACACTTCATTCTTTTTTCTCCTTCCAAGTGAAATTAAGGAAGAATGAAATGAATGTTTTATTTGTACTTAAAAAGAACTTTCTGCCTGCTGCAGCAGATGTGTGCATGTGCCATACTAGTGATCTTTAGCTTGGGTTTTGTTGTTCAGTCTCTGCCTGCCCTTGCCCCTTTCTCAGAGCAGGAAAGCAGCATAGCTGCAGGTTGGCTTGGCCTTGGGAAGCATTGCTGAGCTGCTGCTCTAAGCAGTTCAGACAGGACTTGTTACTTACAGTTTCTACATGTGTCGGCCTAACCTGCATGGACAAGTTGTGGTGTAAGTGGCCTTGGCTTGGGGACCAGATCCTGTACCAAGGAGAGGTCAGCATTGATTACAAGGAGAGTATGAACAAAGGGAATCAGACTCTGCAAGGTGTCTGCTTGTCGTTGTTTTCCCCTTTTAAGCAAATTTAATGCTGCCTCAGCGGACGTGTGTCCCAAAGCTCTCCAGCTATCCTTGGGAACGAACACAGCATTAATAACACCAAGTATCCTCTGACTGTTGTGCCAGTTGGTCTCAAGTCACGTTTGGGAATAAAAGGTCTTTCACAGCTCCAACAAATGTTCTATTTATGTGTCCTTTTAGCCTTTGAGTCAGTACTGATTGAGTAGGCACTGTTTTTGGGATTGTGGCAGTAGGGTCACTGACATACATTGAGATAAGCTCATTGTGTTCTGAATATGTAAGTGTGTATAAATACTGGCCTGATTTTGTCAACCTTAACAAAGATAGCATTTTAAATGAGTTTAGTATGAGAAGTTAGGTATTTATCTTTTTAAATTCTAATTCTGAAATAATTTTATATTTGTATGACTAATCCTTAAATGAAAGGCACAGATTATTTAATTCATGTAACAAGCTTTCATATTGTGATATTAGATGCATCTCAATATTCTCTGGTTTTACAATCTGCTATTGTTTTATTAGATCTGTTAAATTATAGGAACGTGGAATACTAAGTAGTGAACAAAATACAAAATTCTTGAAATGTGATTTTTTTTTTTAAAATCTGAATGACTCTTTTAATTCATATCTAAAAACACACTAGGAATAGCAAAGTCCTAGGAAATATTACTAACTTTCTACTTAGTGCTGTTATTTTTGTAAAATTGTAAAATTTTTGTAAAAAATCAAAGCAGGCTTTTTAGCTCCATTAAAAGCTTTTGTCAAGATTGTATCATTGCTTAGTGAAGGAAAGATATTCTTGAGTTTTAAAGGACATGGCAAAGAGGCTAAAATTTCTGTTCCTGTTTTGCTGCATTGTTGAGGAACTGCCTTTCTTTTTTTGTTTTCTATTTTCTGGTTTCCTCAGCTGTAAAATGGGGGCTAGTGTTTACACTGTAGAACAGACAAGGAGTGTTTTTGAACTTGCTCAGTTCATGTAAATGGTAGTCTTGGAATATCAATAACCTCATATGACCCAAGCAGAGTTAAATTAGCTTGCACTGTTTTCAGAGTCAATATTCACACCCTCCTTTTGTATTTAGTTTGATGTCTCTGCTTGTTTAATTCAATCTTTTACTTATCTTGATCAGGTTTTGGGCTTTTTCTTCTTCAATTCAGTTCTTGCTGTATCTACTGTACAGCTTCTTAAATGTAAGCTCTGTTATTTAAAGATGTGGAAATGCAAATTTCAGTCTGGGACTCATATCAGCATTGTAGAAAGTGTTTCAGCACACCTTCACAGATTACTTATGCATCTCATTTCTGTAAATTTCATTTGAATCTTATCCAAATAAGAAAACACAGATAAATGCATTTGCCTAAATTTCTTCAAGAAAGAAAATTTCTAGTCTAAAAAGGTTTCCTGATACATAAACAGAAAACAACCCTGTCCGTAGCTTTCCTTTGTATTTAATGGATTAAATTCACTTTGACAGCTGGATATATGTACCAGTGTCTAGCCTATGGCCATGATCTAATAATCATGGATATGGTAACAAGTAGTCTAAAAAGATTCAGTAATCAAGTGGGTTTTTTGACAAAACCTACTCTGACTGAAAGGAGATGAGGCTGTGTTAAATGTGGCTGCATTTGCTACTGTATCTGTATTCTGAGTACTTAAAAATATCCTTTGGGTTGTTGTAGACAGAAACAATGCTCTAACAGCAATGGAAAAGCTAATTGTGCTACAATGGAGTGTGTCTTAAAATTAGGAAACAAATTTGATTTAACCTAATGATCATGAAAAACTTAGTTTCAAAACAATAATTTTTACTTCCCCTGAAGTGCTTTTTAACTTGTTTGTTTCTTCTGTCATAAAAATAGTTGTATTTCATTAAATAGAGCTTTTTGTGAAATAGATTATTTTTGTATCATAATTTTGGTATGTGAGGGGAAGTTTAAGAAGTACTGATGAGTAAATACATGTCAAAGGGGAAGACTTCAAGCACTACATATATTTTGAAAACAAATACTTCACATATTAACAGTGTGCTTTGGTCTCAGTTCCATTTGGTTAATGAAACCTATTTTGTTAGTAAATATTATTTAAGAGAAAAACAGTGTCTTGGCCCTCAAACAATTCTTTGAAACTCAGAATTCAACTACTGTGTTTTGCCAAACCAGCGTGTTGTGACTCTTGTTTTGTTTGGTTCTAGATTTTGGGGAAAAAAAAAGCTGCTGTAAACCGCATGAAAATAAACCAGGCTGGGATAAAAGCAAGTGATCCAAACATTGTAGCTTTGTTACCTCTTCTTTTATTTTAAATGGAATTTCTGATATAGCTAGTGGGAACAATATTTTAGAAAACACTGAAAGGGGAGAGAGTGCAAATGAATTTAAGGTATTAAATGCTTCTTTAGGAAGGTGAACTAACTGTTGACCCCAATTTATAGATTACATTTTGGCAGCTTCTGAATGTGATACTTACTTTGAGGTTTTTTGGTTTTGGGGTTTTTTTTTTTTTGGTAATTCATGTCTAATTTACCATCTCTTTGTAATTCAAGACATTTGAGGTACTTATTTTTAAACTTCACAGGAGCTTTAAGGAGAAATATGATGTTTACACTGAATCAAGTACTTAGGGAGACACAGAAAGCTGGAGAAATTGGGAAGCAGAGATATTTTCCAGGGAAGCCCATAAGATTATCTGGTTGAAACTGTTAATGTGGGAAGGCTATTTGCTTTGTGGTGTGCAAGAAACTTTGGAGTTTTTTATCGTTTCATTTCTTGTTAATGTGCAAAATATGCATTTGGTCCTTGACTGTTTTATTATTGTAGATAGGTGTCTTCTCCAACTTGTTTTTGGAGAATATATGTCTTTAAGTGGTAATGAAACAAAATATGAAAGCAACTTCCATGTTTATTTTGGTATGGTTGTGTTATCCAGAAGTTAACACAAATCTTAAGAGCATCAGCATTTGTAAAGAGGAGTGTTCACCTTTGAAGCTGGGAAATAAAGAACTACTGTGCTCTCGGGTTCTTCATGCAGATGGCCACGTCCACTCCCATGTGATTACTATTGTCCACTACCAGATTTTATTATTGGTTAGGGTAGTTGAGGATGTCTTTCTTCTGGACTTGATGTGAGTACTTCTTAATTTCTAAATTAATTATTTTTTTAAAACAAACTTAGTTTTCAATTCCAAGGCAAAAATGAAGAGGAGGTGTTGAAGAAGTACCGAGTCCCATAGCAGTTGGTTAGTGGTGCTGCTTCTACTAGTAAGTGTTAATGGCATCAATAAAACTTTGCTAATGTATTTGCAATTGGGTAGCAAGGAGAACAGTAAACTTGTTTTACTTGGGGTAGATTTGAATTTGGATGTTCAGCTGAAGTTTACTAATTTTTAAATTTTATTTGGTCATTTGCATTATCCTATGCTTAATTTCATCCATGTGGATAATACAGTTAACTGCTTCTAGGTGTGTGTGATTCCTCCAGTCATTTGTACAGTATGAACCAAAGGAATGCCAGTCCTGAACGCTGTATTCCATGTTGTGTTTTCCAGTTCATCTGTTGATGGACAAAATGCCCAGGGACAATTCAGTAACTTTCTCTTTCATTACAGTTCCTGGTAGTGTGATTTTAATTTTTTTTTTTTTATGGAGATGTCTTGAACAAGAAAAGAAAGCGTGCAGAGAAAAAGAATTGTGTGGATGTAAATATTAAGAATAGTGACTGTATTCTGGAGTACAGTTTGATTCACTTTTACTGTAAGGATATTCTTCAAGAATGCCTCAAGATGGTCGTAATCACCTTTGAGCAGTTTTAAATATTTTTCCTGTTGAAAATAACTTGTATTAAAGTTTCTTCTCACACACACGTATTTCTTGAAATGTACAACTGAAAATGTAAGTGGGAGGCACAGCAGTGTCTGCAATCACCCCTGAACCAGTGACAGATTTAGTGTTTTGAGACTTTGCATTCCCATGGGGCTGGGGATAGGCTTTTGAGTTGTTTTTAGCCTGCTTTTTCCTCTGAAACTTCATGATGGATTAAATCTGAATGCAGACAGATTAAAAAAAAAGATAATTTTTTTTCCAGACCTTTTGGAAATGATCTTTGAAATATACAATATATAGAACTAATTGGCATGTATCCGGAATGATACCATTGAGAATTATATTATTATTTCTTCATAGGAAGTTTGTTGAACTTATTCAGATAAAATTTAGGACTATAGGGAAGGACTTAATTTCTCAGCAGTCTGGTAACTTCTTTGTAAATACGTGCCACCATTATGATGATATAGACATTTGGAATCTGTACGTCTTGTGTGAAGACTATGCCTTTGTTGGTTTCCTTTATGCATTTTCTGTTCTTCTTTAAAAAAAGCAAAACTAACAACCAACTTAATGTAAAGCATGCTTACACATGTGAAGTTTCATGTTGTGTTCTGTAGCAGCCGTAATAATGAACAAATTGGAAGTGGAACATGGTGCTAATAATGCCAACAATGCAGGTTTGATCCCCATACGAGTCATTAACTTAAGGGTTGAGCTTGATGATCCTTTTGGGTCCCTTCCAACTCAGAATATTCTGTGATTCTGTGAAAAAGCACAACTATCTGGTGTCCTGCTTCTGTCAGCACTGGAATATCTGGCCATCTTTTTGAATTCTTTATTCTTGATTACTTTTTTATCTGACCTTAAGGAATTGATGGAGTATGTCCAGTTAGTGCTTTCTTTGTTAGTTTTCCCGGGTTTTACATAAATTGCATTTCTCTCAGTTCAGTTAAAGATGTAGCTTTCGATCAGTGAACATGTCAGTGATATTACCTGTGTTGTAAGTCAATCGCTTATATACCTGGTTTAGTTGGGGGAGTTCATTAGAATCCTGTATAGACTGCAGAGGTAATACTGATATTGTAAAGTTCCTGCAAGACCAAGTAGTTTATATGTTATGTAATGAAGTAGTGTCATTACCTTTATTCTGACAGTATTTTGCTACTGAAATGTAGTTTGGATGCTGGCTTAATAATCATGTACTATTGAAGCCGATGGCATGCTGGTAGTTTTTACTCTTCACTTTGTATATAAATTCACATGGTCTCAGACACGTTGGGACTATTGTTTTGAATTCTCGTTATCTCTGTGTTGTAACTTTTTCCTTTCAGGATTTCTGTAAAGGGTGTCAGTGAACAGAAGTTATTGGAATAATGGCTCCAATTGTGCACATAAATCTTCTGTTGCTGTCCCACAGTGAACAAGCCTTTGCTTAAGTGGCCTGTCTGGTTTTCTTCCTGCCTGTGAGTGATAGGAGTCAAGCTGGCTGGGAGCCATTGTGCGCACAGCCAGCACTGCACATGTGGTGGGGTTTGGTTGTGGTTTATGTTCTGCAATGAAATTCACTCTGTGCTTACTGCCAGCCTGTGCTGGAGAGCAGAAAGAAGCTGTTAGGGTTTGTCTGTCTAGAGGGAGAGAGCTCAGCCAGGATGCTAAGGTTTTCTGGGGTGTGGAAAGTTAGGTTGAGAAACTGCTATCTGCCTATCCATAACTCTGTCGTAACAGCTTGGGGCAATGCCAGCCATTTGGAAGTTGTCTCTGACCTTTTGTGTTTGTTAAGTAGTCATTCACTCTTTTACAAGATTATTTGTAGGGAAGTAGAAGTCCAAAACAGGTGTGCTTTCATAGCCTGTAAATCTCTGTTGGTTTTTGGATGTGAATGTGGCCTGATACTGGAAGTGCCTTGCAGAGGAGAGAGCTGGCTCTGGGCTCAACGTACATTCTTCTCAATATGCTTCTAACTTACTGCTTCAGGCTGGAGCTCTGTTTTAATATGACTGTTCGAGTATTTCTGTGCTGGATATGACACATTTTGGCCTTTTTGTATTTGGCTTTTCTAATTGACTTTCTCTTTGGGGATTTTGATGACTTGTCTTAGCACTTTCCTCTTCTCCTTAGTATTAGAGTTAGAGAAAGGAGTCCTACGAAGGGTTATATGCTCATTTGTTTCAAATAAAATTTGATGATATTGCACATCATTAAAAATATTTCCTGTAATATCTGTCTGGAGCTGGGAATGGAAAACTTTTGAAGTAAATGTCATGGGAACACAGGGTGCACTGCAATGAAGGAAGTGCCTTGGTAAGCGTAGATATTGAGAAGCAGAGGCTTGCTGAATGTGCCTCATCTCTGTGAACATGAATTCCCTTTCCTGTTGCCAGTGCTGACAGTGGAGATACTTACAGGTGGTCAGTTGCTTCATGTTTTTAAAAAGCAACAGCAACAACCCCTCCTTTTCTCTTACACATCTTCTGATTCAGCTGGATATATTTGGATGTCTGTTATTATTTGTTATTAAATCTGTACTCTTTTGGAGTGGCAAATTGATTAAGAAGTTTGTCCTTTGGTTTTATATTGTAGCTTAAAAACTAAGTTGGTTTTTAAGGAAAAAATACCTTCTCTCAGAAAGGAACTCTACTTAAAACTCTGCTTTTATTTGTGAGGATTATTAGAAATAGACACCTGCCTGTAGGCTTGTAATCTACTCAAAGGTTTGCATGTATTTTGATTCAAATTAAAAGAATTAATATTAATTTTTTTCAGAATTGATTTTCCTTGTAACAAACAGAAAAAACTTAGGTACTTCAGTTAACAGAAGGGATTTTTAAAAAAAATTATTTTTAGTAAATGATGGCAAGAATGGGTGACTGGCTTGTGTAAGAATATCCTTATTTTAGTTCTTCCTCCTCAGCACACTCTATGCATTGTGCATGCACAATGAGCTCCTGGTAACTCTTAGAAGTAAATTGGAATTTATCTGTGTGTCTGTGATTTGAGATGTCATTTACAGAAATAAAGACCTTGACTGGTATTGACTTAACTGAGGTTTTGATTTGACAGGCAACCAGGTATGAAGTCAAAGGATGTTGACTTCTAGGTTTTATATTTCAAATTTTTTTTCCCCCTAATCCTGGGAATGGCTCATGCTGACATACTAGAGGAATGTGGCTTATTGAATGCTGAAGTACCACTGTACAATTATTTAAATGTAAATTTAGTTACTGGATCTAATAAGGGTGATAAGGTAAGTAGGATGTTGGTAAAACAGTTTATATGCTGTTTATCATTGCTGTTGACCACTCTGTTTAGGCATATTTCTGTTACTACTAGTCTAGGACTGTAGGAGTGTTTTCTGAAGGCATACAGATGATGTAAGAATAGCTGTGTCTGTGTGTGGTGGACATGGGGTTAAGCATGCTCAAAACTGCAAAGGTGAGGCAACAAAACCAAGTTTGCCTGATACTATTTGATTCACTGTAGTACTTATTTTTGTGTACTGGTAGAGGGCAGGTGTGCTTGGAGTGCAGTGGTGTTAGGTTTTGATTTCCTACCTATTTTTACTTAATGAATTAATTGTTACAGTTCTTGATACTTATTTAGTCTGCCAGCTTGCTTTTCCCACAGAAGATCATAATATCCCTTTTTCTCTGCATTTGAAAAAGAAACTGTTGTGTACTGAGTTAAATGTACATATATTGTTACTGATTTCTTTAAGGGTGTTGGACATGTGGTTTAAATTTTCCAACCATGTGCCATTACACTGTAAATATACTGTTATTTTGAGAAGTGAGATTTGCAGGAAGGAATAATATACTAGGTAAACTCAGTGTTATCTGCCTTAAAACTGTTATATGGATCATAGAAACTAGAACACTACTTCCCTAAAACTAGCCACTGGAACATGGCTGCTTTATAATCAGTGTGAAATTTTCAACTACATCAAAAATACGCCTTTCTGTTGGTGTTTTAGGTACTAAGCTTTGTCACAATACCGTCATTATGAGCTTAGATTGGTCTTCTGGCTTGTATGTAGTCATCAGGCTTTACATTTCATTTATAGAAAATGCTTATGAGCACCTTTTAATGTACTGTAATCTTATTAGGCCAAGTTGCTGATGTTTTGCGTTAGGTTTGTGCTTTGTATCCCTTCATGCTGAAGGATACAGTTGATCATAAATACAGCCTTGACTATTCCTGATTTAGAAAAAAAATAGCCTTGTAAGTACTTTGAATATATACTGGTGTTAGCTTTGTCTGTGTACTAAAAAAGGTAGTAGCTCTGCTTTGCTATTACAGTTCTTTAGTGTTTGGCACTAAATTCTATTTACTTTTGAGTAAAATATTTTGGGAAATGTTTCATTTTCATCTAAAAATGTTTTAAGCATAATATCGAAGTGCATTCTTCAGAGGTGCAAACAAAGTAGCTTAGTGATTCCCGTTAGAATGCTTTTCACTTAAATCCGTGAGACTTCTCTGTAAATCCTTAACAGTTCTTGACATTGCTACCTCAAGGCACAGAGCCAGCATGTGCAGTCTCAAGGGAGCAGACCCAAGTTCGAATCCCAGACTGCTCGCTTGAGGAGGCATTTTGCTCAAATCCTTAGGGGAATGTTGACCTTCTCTTTCTCAAGAAAGTGGCACCTGCTGGCTAACCAGGGAATTTGGAAGAGGTTGCTTTGGTCTTGGTAGACAAAAACTTGGGTCAGGGCTAAAGAAGTGCTTGGCTTGAGGAATGGATGGATAGAAAACAAAGAGAAATTAAGATTCTTGTGAGAGAAGCACTGTTTTGATCCATATCTAATGCTCTTTATTCAGGTCTTTGCACTCACTCATAAGATGATTTTCCCTGGTGTTCCCTGTTTCTCAGTTATTTGGATTGTGCTACAAAATGTTTGAACTGCTTGTGTGCAGAAGTAGTGCCTCAAATAGGTGGTGTTAATTAAAACAAAACAATGTTTACTTGATTTCAAAATAAATAATTAGGTTCTTATAGACCAGCCTAATGCTGAGCGGTCTCAACAATCCTCCAAGTTCTTAATTTTTTGTTTGGTAGAATGACAACGGACCAAGGAGAAACTGTTTTCTATTTGCAAGGTCAGTACATAAAATGCTATTCGCAGCTTTTTAATCTGATTTTGTAGTTTTATGGTCTGTGTATTTAATGAAAAGTAATATATTTGGTAGGGAGCAATGAGATTTCGTGCTGTTATTTCCAGAAGATGGCTAATACAATACGAACTCAGTGTTTGTCACTTTTGTTAGATTTACATAGACTTAATCACAGTAATTGTGCAGTTTTGAGCTGAGAGTTAAATGCACAGAATTCTGTTAAAGCAGAGGTTTTTTCCCTTCATCCCTTCACAAAAAAACCCCAAACCAACAAAACCCAAAATTTTAAATCTTCAGATGCAAGAAAATGGGTGGTGTTGAGAGGAAAATAAATATAATTTGTATTATATCTAAGTCCAAATCAGATTTTTTTTTTTAATAAACTACTGAGTTATTGAGTGTTAAATTCTAGACTGCATTTAGTAGGGTAAATTGCTTATAATTCTGGAAGCACTGATCCTGATAGGAAAGGGTGATAATTAGTTTCTAATATGGACAGAATTGCTGTTATTAGCTGTGCTCCACATGTTTGCTTCCCCTGTGGCATTCCTTGAGGTGCAGCAGATGGATGAACCAGGGGCAGAGGTAATGTGTGCCATGATCGGCTGCTGCTTTCCCCTGGGGATACCTCTAGAGTGCTGATCTCTTATTTTTCCTTTTTTTTTCTTTCTCTTTTCTTTTTCAGCAACTTTGCTGAGATGTATCAGAATTAATTTATGGTATTACTCCTTTATAATCCATTAATCCAAGCATTTAATACCAATATGTTAATATCTTCGAAAAGGATGGGCTGTTTGTGTGCTGGTATCTTAAATCTTACAAAGTCAATATCATGCTTAAATACTTTCCTCCATTCTGTGAGGTTGTGTCATTAATAGTCTGATGTTGCCTGATACTGTTATCTAATCTTTTGGAACACGGTCGTGTTGAGAAATGGAGCCTGCTATTGAAAAGGATTGTCCTTTTCCTTTAAATCTAGCCAAGTAATATCTGCTCTCATTTTCTTTTCTTCCTGTTCTTGATTAAAATGTGGGCAATAGGTTGTATGTGGGCTTTTGTATTCGAGTTTTTTTAATGCTATTTTATTTCTTTTTAAAACCAGATCTAGATGAGGTAGTAATGCAGATCGCCTTACCTTTCTGTCATCCAAAAAAAGTAGCCTTGCTTAGGTGAGAACAAGGAGTCAGCCTTTGCCACGCTGCAGCTGGGAAGAAGCCCTGCACTGGTGCAGCAGCTCCCACCTGGTGGCACAGCTGCAGCTTTGGAGTGCTCAGGGAGCCCCAGGCTGCTGGGAGGGGGAAAGGACAGGGAGCTGTGTGTGCACACGTGTTGGTTATTAGGAAATACTTTCTTTGGTGCTTTTCAAATGTTTTCACTTTGTTTATATATGTCTCTTCTTTTTCCTTGTCCTTTACTTGTCTACTCTCCCTGCCAGCCCATTTCTCTCCCTGTTGGCACCTTGCTGGAATCCACAGTATTTTCAGAGAAATTAGTGATTTTAAACTAAATGACTTTGAAGGTGAGGCTCCATGGTTAGCTGCAAGTTTGCCACCAGGGACACAAAATTTGCTGAAACTTTCTGGCTCTTACTTTGTGTACTTTTTGCTGTATAATAGCAATAGAAAAATACCTTCCTCTACATTTTAAAGATGATGTGTATTTCAAAGATTTAAAAAAAAATTTTATTGCTTTTTGGTTTTAACCTCAAGTCTTGATCTGGAATGCCTAAAGGAAACTTCCGTAAATATATATTTTTATACATGTTTGTATATACATATGTATATATTTGTTTTCTTGGCTGTGGAACCATTTCATTGTTTTTTTCTTGTCTGCTTTTGCTACCACATATTGCAGATGTGGGTATGCAGTGGAAATCTATTGACAAGGAAGTTGCACCTTCTATTTGAGGTTTGCAATCTTTCTAGCACAGTGACTGCAAGTATTTTTTGTTTGCAGACTTAGAGAAGATATCCTTTTATGATACAGGATTTCAAGTGGGTTTTTAAAATAAATGCTAATTCACTTAAGGCTTTCAGAAATGGCTGAGTACTTGAGTGCTTCCTAAAATTAGGTGAATTTGTAAGGGAACAGTGTCTGTCATTGCATCCAGTGGCTCTGGCAGTGATAGTGGAAGATCATGTTTGCCAGCTATGGCAGTGTTTTCTCCAAACTGTGGTAGACAGCTTAGTGTGTAACTGGGCGTGAAACTGGGAGGATGCTGCTGTTGTTGGTACTACTTGTTGATGGTGTGTAGTCAGCAAAAAAGTTTTGCTCTGAAGTAGTTACTCTGTTATTTGATAGGCTCACTGTGAATCAGGACAGTGTGAGATATTTAATATTCTGGTCACACACTCAAATAATTCCTTCACACTCAGGCTGCTTAAATAGGCTGAAGAGTGCAGAGCTCCTTGATGCAGGGAGTTCTGCTGGTAGGATTTCTCAAAGGTTGCGTTATTCAAAGACCTTTTTCCTTGCTTTGTCTGCATAGTTGGATGACATGAATGTTCTGGGTTAGTAGATGGATTCCTTTTTTTTAATGCAAAAAGTTAGGAAAAGCCAAGACTATGACTTGTCAGAAGGAGGATCCTAAACAAATGCTTTGTCAAATCCAGCCGTTGACCATTGCTGCCAGGCTCTGCCTTGTCAGTGATTGTCTGGAGATGGGATTGTTTGTTCAATTCACAGCCAGAGCCAAATACTGTAACTGGAAGTGTATTGAGGAGGATGGAAACTTGGAGAACCTTGGACAAAAGTATTTGCCAAAGGGAAGAATTGGCAATCAGAAAATAAATAATCATTTGTAGGCATCAGTAGCATGTCCTAAAGACCAAATGCAATGGTAAGCAAACATAAGAGAATGACGTTAAAGTATTTAAAAAACAGTAAGTTAGTGCTCCACAGTGAAACACAATTTTATTTAAATCCACTCTGTTTGTATTGACCCATTTCAAGCAGGATAACCTTCTCCTGCTTCATAGTGTTGATGTCTCTTTTTAAAAAACCCCTTTGAATTGCCTTGGTTTTATTGCTGGAGGCTCATTATACATATATACATATATATATATATAAAATTTTTTTTCCTTTTTTTTCCCCCTGTGAAAAAGACTAATGACTTTTTTTGTGAGCCTTTCCTTTTTAGTTTTATAACTCAAAGTCAAGTTGCTTCTCTCTTTGTGCAAGGAGCAACCTCACCTGAAATGCCTGGGACAACACAGAAGAATTACATGTAACCAAAAGAAACAAATCAGAGATTTTCTGTAGCAGTTGTTATTTTGCTTTTTTCCTGCTGAAATCAACAGGAAATTTAGATTAAACCTGGTATCATGCCACACAATTGGAGAACAAATGCAATGATCAGAATTCTTATGATCCTTTTCATCTTATAGCATAATAATAAAATGGGAATTCTTTTATATCTAATGCGTTTTCATGATCTAGTAAAAGGTATTTGAATTGTTGTACAGTATTTTAAATATTTGAACTGTTTGAGCATGTATTTCTCAGTCTTCCAGAAAGACCCTTACTTTACCATATTCATTTTATCATATAAGCTGAACAAAACTCTTTGCTCTGGGAAGGAATTTTATAATTTGTTATACTATGGAAATCTTCTAATGTAAATTCAAAAGTTGCCCGTGCCATCTATGTATTAATTTTCCTATTTAATTCTCTATAGAAATTCTTGATATTAAATTCATGAAATATTTAATCACAGCGGTGGCTCTTTTCTGCCTTAGGAAACTGGTTTTATTCAAGTGTTACTTCTGTGATGAACCAGTTCAGGAATTTTGTTTTCATCTTCTTCCACATTGTATTAATCACAGCAAAATTATTTCCATGCTATTTGTCTAAAGGACAGAGGATACATGATGTGTCTAGATGCATTGGATTATCGTTATTCAACACACATAGTATCAAGTTTCTCCAAAACAGAGAATTTGACATTTTGTTACATTTTTACTGATATACTTCTAGAATGCTGAACTCTACAGGTGGTTCATTCTTCTTCAGACTGTTGGTGGCCTTGAATTTCTTCAGTTGCATTTTGAAAGTAAACAAATCCTACAGAAATATTTTTCCTTTCTAGTGAGGTTGGCAACATCAAGGGACAAAGAAAAAGCTGGAAAAAACCGTAGCTAGAGCAGTTAGCTCTCATTTCCCCTCATCTCTCTTCAATAACGTACTGTCTTCCACCCCCAATAACATTTTGGTGCTATAACCATATTTGCAATCACTGACTTCAGATAGTATTCCATCATTTAAGAGCATTCCTGAAGTAGATTTTGGGACTTTCTAGATTTCTTTTTTTTGGTTGAAATATATGCTATTTGTGGAAAAATGTATCATAGGGTTTTAGTTAAGTCATGAACTCCTGGACGTTATCCATCCTTTTTATGTTAGTATACTTGATGCTTTGAGGATAAAGTACTTTTGCCTGTGTTTTTAGTTGCTTGATGTGATTTGGGTTTAGTTTGGGGCTCTCAGCTGTTGTTAGCAAGACACTGTGATTGAGCTAATCAGCCTTGCTATGAACTGGCTGTGGTCTGGAAGCTTAACAGCCCTAAGATTGCTTCAGTTACAGACTTCTAATTTTAGATCTGTTTTAAAAATGGCTTTGAGTGGATTTTCTTGTGTAAAAGGTGGCATACACATAATAATGACACTCTTGTAATTCTAGTCAGTATTTTTCTTAGGCCTAATATCAAGACCAGTAGATCTTTAAAATACAAGTTTAAAATTTTATAATTTTTGTATTTTTCTGTTTAGCAGAAAATTTCTTGTGATGTAAGAAAAGCCTTGTAAACTTTGTGTTAGAATGAGAGATGTGGGTGTGAAGGAGATGTAATTGACTCTCAAAAGAAGTGTTCAGTACAACACTGGATCAATATAGGCACCACAGCAGATTCTCCTATTACTTCTCTGTAAGTAGCATTATAGATGGCATTACTGTGGATTAAACCAAGTACAGCAAGCATAGAATTTTGATTTCAACTGTATTTCATTTCATTCTTAATGGAGAATATGATGAAGTGGCTTAGCTTCCTCTGTGTTTTTGCAATCTCTTATAAACTGCTAGACTCTGATTTTACCATGAAAGAGTTAAGAATCTATATTCAATTGAGATTCTGTAGGAATAGGGTATATTAGATTTTAAGACTTCTTGAAAACCTAATTAGTCCTCGGATGACTTAAAGGCTTCACAGGTCTTAAGAAGTTCTACCATGTGTGAAATTCTTGTTCACTTTGAACCTTTTTTTAATAAAAGCAGATATTGATTGTTTTTCTGTGCTCTTCTTACTCTGTTATTTGTCCTCTTTTAGTGTAATATTTAATAGAATTTTTTACACTTTTTTTTTTCTCTTGTTTGTCCCATAACAGGCTCAGCATTAAAATAATGATTGCTCTGAGTCCTTTAGGAAAATGAAAACTAAAGAGATCTTAGGGGCAAAAGTGTATATAGTGTTCTAGTTTCTTGATAATTAGTTAGGAATATATATCTTACTCTGGGCAAGTTCTGCTCTGATGTTTAAAAATTCAGCAGTAAACTTAAAAAGTAGAAGAAAGTGGCTTCAGATGTATTCTTTGTCTGGCTTTTCTTTAAAAAAGGCATGAAATAAAATCCAAACAAAAATTCACATTCCTGGAAGTAAATTTGGTGTTGTAGTTGGTAATATGCACAGAGTTTTTTAAAAGGCCAAATGGCATGTATACACCTGAGTGATGCACATGTTTATTTCCTTTTTGTGACCTTTTAAATATAAGCTTTATGTGTTAGGTAAATGAAGTAGAATGAAATTGCTACTGGAGCTCTTGTACTTGAATTTTTATGTTTCTTTCACATGATTCCTGCCAGGTGCCTTAATATGTGTTTGTTTAATTCACTGGGATTTCGTATCACTTGTGGAAATTTGGTCAAGAGCTTGTGTTGGTTTGGCTGCCAGGGAAATCCTCTGTGTCTGTGGAATGGGCACAAAAGGACACAAATGGCATCTTGTTTAGCCTTTCAGTTATGTGAGCATATCACATTTGTTTGAGTTTGGGTGAAGAGTGTTAGGTTATGAATTCACTTCAGTTTACAAGAATTTTTAATTTTCTTAAAGGTATGCAGGCCAGCCTTGTCCAAAGGAATAAGCTTTGCATTTTTAGTTCATGTGAACATATGTTATGGAGCTGTATGTGATGTGTATTCTGAATTGCCCTATTACACGTGTGATTCTTCAGATCTTCAGGATGCTCTTGTGCATCTGGAAGGGAGGCTTGATATTGTTCTTCTGAACTTTCTTCAGTAATCCTTCCCTTATAAACTGGAATGTGAAGACATTTGATGCCTTATTACCCTTTCACAAAGTGTGATCTGCAAAATAATTAAATTATAATATGTTGAAGAGTAATAATATTCTTTGTGACTGGAATATAAGAAATTCTTTCCCAAATACCAAGTCACAGTTTTCTTTTTCAAAAAGGCAGAAACTCTGTTCTCATTTTTGTTATTTTATATATTTAACAGAATGGGAAGAGTCTGTCTTGTGTTAAAATTACTTGATAACCCTTATAAATGGTAACATTTTTATTTTTAGTGGTTGAGCAAAGCTGGGCACTTATACAAATTTCATTGTATTGTAGTGTTGCAGTATGAACAAATAAAGTACAAAGTGAAGCAAAGTCTGAAAGCTATTGCTAGAGCTAAAAACATCTATATACAGAACTGAATACAGGATCTAAGACAAACAAAGAGACAATGTAGTTAAATTGACTTGTTTTGTTAATACTTAACATTCTAAAATGTAGAAGAGAAAATGGGATATCATAATTTGTAGAAGAAACTTATTGGGCACATAGAACTCAAGACTCATTTTGGCTAAATTTCAAAATGTACTTTGAAATTTTTAAATAAAAATTCTTTTTTTTTTTCTTTTTAACTACAGAAGAAACAGAGGGAAAGAAAATGCTTGGGTTTTGTTGCCATTTACTTTGAAGTAATTTACTCTTCTTATAACTTTGGCTAAAATTCTAGTAAGTGAACAATAAAGTATGTGTGGGAGTTTTCTGGCAGCATTGAACTTCCTGGTAACCTATTTCTACCCTAACATGGAGCAGATTTGGTATTTTTAAGATTTTTATGAGATTATTAGTGTTTAGTGTAATTGAGACATGCATTTCTTCAGTTATTTTTCTCACACACTGGCATAGTACCAATGGTTCAATAAAGCCAGTAGTCTCGAAGTAGACTGCAGGATTTTATGCATCACCACATAGTGATGGCTGGGTTTTTTAATTATTTTTTCCCCTGAAAAAAAAAATCACTGGTTTTTTTTCCTTTTAAATGCAGCCAGTCTCAGAGGTAGTAAATGCTTCAGAAGTGATGGGCAGGCTTCCCTGGCCCTTCACACAACCCTGACGTTGGCCTTGTCTGATTCTCGTGCTCTTCCTTTCCTTTCTGCCAGCACTGGTGCTGTTCTGGCCCAGTAGTGAAATACTTCTGTGAGCAAGTCTGGCCAGAAACCAATGAGGATTTGTTAATTTTAGGGGTCTGTTTTCTACTAGTTTCTTCCTGAACAGGTTTACTGCAAAACCCTGGTGCTATTCTGAGGGAAGAAGACGTAAGAGCCAGGCTGTGGGCAGTGGGGACAGTGAAGTGTTAAGGGAAGCAGGATGGCCTCCTTTGGGTGGCAGCCAGCCCTTAGTTGTTGGGAAGATAGGCTGTGTTTGCATACATAAACCTTGACTCATAAGCTGATGTTTGGCAGTGGTTCCTGCATCAGAATCCCTTGTTGGAGTTGGGAAGTGCTGCTAGCCTGTGTGAAGGCTCACTTTGCAAAGGAGGTTTTGTGGGGCTGTACTTGCAGGTTGATTGATGGGTCTGTTGGATGCTGTGCTGGCAGTGCTGGTGGGGACTTGAAGGGTTTTAGAATCCTTCTTATTCTTGCTCACCTGTAATATTAAACTTGGAGTATTTGTCCTAATTTTAGTATAAAATTATTCACTTCAGTGTTCTGATTAAATATCCCTAGAAATCGGTTCCTAAAATTAAGGTGTAATTTTTACAGGAATGAAGTTATGAGACTATTTGGTGCTTTTGTAAAAGGAGAGACTTAAAACATTCTGGGAGGAGGAATTAAAGAAAAATACTTAGTTATTGATTGCTACTTGCTTTTGGACTACTTGAGTAAATGTTTTAAAGTCTTTAATACCATATTATTATTGTAAGAAGGATAATTACTAGGTCAGGGTGCTTTTTGCGTCTGAAAGACTGTCTACCATATTTTATTGGCTTTCAGCATTTTCTAGCTATAACCTACAGAACTGCTGTAACAGCATACTTGGAGAAGCAGCAACAGCAAATTTATTTTGTATTCAAAGCACAACTTGTCCTCATTTAAAAAAAACAAAGGCATGAGTGCACTTTAACAGCAACAGGTGTGTCTGTTCCAGCTGTTAGAGTATGAAGGCAATTTAACATGGGTCTACTTGACTATAAATTCCAATTCTAACTTTCTTTGGTCAAAGTTCTGCTTCTGAAGCGTGCATGGTTTCTAAGTGAATTTTATTAAGAGTGTTTTAACTCATGTAACACTTGTTACAAGAAAAGCATTGAAACTCAGATTTCTAGAAAAAGTGTGATATTTAGGATTTAGGCCAAGGAGAAATGTTATGCAGTTGAACCAGACTATGGAATACTAAATGAAAAGCTAGCAGAAGAAATAAAAGGAAGATCAGTAAAGTCTTCAAATAGGGAAAAAAAAGTATTTGATTAAGAAGTAAGTTGGAGAAATCTCAGTATCTTCACTAGCAGATGGAGATATTTCTGGATTCACTTCCATCAGAGACAGACCCTGTCAGATTTAGTAGTTATTTTCTAGAATAGAAAAGTAAGTTGGTTTTTTTAGTTAGCGTGATACTACTTTGTTATTTTCATAATAGTTGCATGTTTCTGCTAAACTATTGAAGTTAATCTATTTTAATTATTTTTAGCATTTAAAGACCAGAGTTCTGAGCATGGAGTCTTGGCTGCTCTAGGAATTTGTTACTTCTGTGGTGCTGATCTTCTAAACGTGTAATTTTGTTGTTTAAGGGTAGTCTTTCTGGACTTATAAGCTCTAACAAGATGGATGTACTACCAGAAGAGCATTAAAATGTGGATTGTCCTGAGTGCAGCAGAAATCAGTAGATCAGCTGATACCTTTTGGTTATGAAGGGAGAAACCAGTGAATATGGGTGCCATGCAACTTGGTACTGCCATGAGCTGTGGTGACACATCTTAGTTCAAGGGGAGGAACAGCCTTTCTTTTAAACAAAGGGAAAGTGTAGAAACACCTAATGAAGAAAACCAAATGTTTTTGGGGATAGAGGGTGAACCAGGCTCCCTCAGATGTCTCAGTTGCTGCAGTGCCTCTGTGCATTAGCGCAAGGCCCATTAACATCAGGCACCAGTCGTTCTTCCACCTCGTTTGTTGATGTAGGGGACTGAACTGTATCATATCAGCTTTCCAGCATTGTGGGCACACCATCATTTACTGCCACTCACACTAAGGGAGCTGTCAACACAAAGCCTGCCTGCCTGCCTCAAGAGACAGCTAACAGCCCAGGCAGCAAGGAGCTTGATTCAGCAAATATTTGAGCAGATGTAATGATACCTGGCACATTTAAAGACAAATTTCTCTCCTTTGTCAGAGAACACAATTTTTTGTTAATTTGAGAAGGAGATTTAATAATACCAGTAAAATCTCTGTCTAATAAGCTGTTGGAAGAAATGTCTCAGTGTTGAGGAAAGAAAGGTTTCTTGGGGTGCTTTTATTTTGTTTGAGTTTTTTTAAGGTGTCTCAGGGCCGTGCTGGCAGCACAGGCTGTGTCAGATCTCCGTTTGTTCAGACTGGATTCCGGCTTTGACTTTTGGAAGTAATGGAATTATTGAGAACTGTTGGTTTTGGACCTCTGCAGAAGGAGAACATCTGGCAAGAGCCTTACTTCATTCCAACTTGCTTATGGAGGGGGAAGCACTTGTTGGTACAAAATGCATACTGGAAAAAGTAGCATCAGCCTGCAGTGTCAAAGTGTATCTTCCATCAGTTTGAATTATTAGTCATATAAATGCAAGTAGAGATGCCTCTAGAAATTTTTTAATAGTTTACTTAAAGCCTTTTTCCCCTCCATGCCTAAAATAATAGAAGAAAACCCTTTTTACCCTAGGCAGCTTTTTTGCTGAGGGAAGAAGGTGCTACCTTTCGCTTGGACAAACCAGTAGGCATTTCGTTGTGCCGCAGGGCAAATAGTGGAGCCCTAACCTCGCAAAAGCTTCTTTCTTGATTGAAGATGCATCATTATGGAGGATTTCTTCTTGACTTTTGGCAAAAGAGGAGAGAAATAAGTCAGCCAGGTTGTAGTAGTTACCTAAGTCAACATCGGCTATATTTATTCAATTGTTTCTTCCACATCTAAGTTAGAGTTAGTCTACCCCACAGCTCTGGCTTAGGTGAGCAGATGTGCAGTGCTTGCATTTATCCGTTAAGCATTCTTCCCTGTTTAAATACTGAGCAGATAAACTTTGCTTTCAGACTTAAAAGAGGGTGTTTAATATTGAAATTTTCATACAATAGACACTTCCCCCAACTGTATTGAAAGAATCAAAATTCTCTCATGACAAACTTAATTTCACACAACCCTGATGTGTAACTTCTGTTTTGCTTAGTAATGAGAGTTAATTCCTGCAGCTGACTTAGATGTGCTGTTTAGAACAAGGAAGTGTCAGAAATCATCTCATTGAAGACATGCCTGTCTAGAGGCAAACTTGAAAACCTTTCAGACTTCTTTGTATTCTACATGCTTTGTTTTATGAAAAATGTAAGATGTTAGTGTATTGTTGTTTTAATGTGAGAGACTGAGATGCCATGCTGCTGGTAGTAGACTTTTGATTTCGGTATTGTAGGGATGCCAAAAATCAGATACAGAGATACTGTGTACCTTAGCAAGGTATAGCTTTTCTTCTACGTGATTTGGTGAAATGGCTTGATCTCGATCTTCTCAAGTTCAGGCTCAGGCTTCTGTGATCTTGACTGTGTATCTGTAAGTATCTTTGTTTCCAGTCACGTTATTGTAAATGTGGAGTTACATTGGCATTTCCTTGGCTCTACTGTATAGTATGCTTGCCGTTATACTTAAGGCTCAAAATTCTGCCTTGCTAAATTGCAAGGTTTTTGTCTGATGCTTGATTGCTCCACTGGTTCACCTTCATGAAGTTGGAAAGTCAAAATATATGCTGTTTCTCAAAAACTTTATCAGGTTTTTTCTCCTCCCCTGACTCTCTGCTTGATATATCAGAGGATCTCTTTTTCCTTGAAAGATTTTGGTGTTAGGGTATTAATGATCTTCTAAATATCAACGAAGTGATTTTAATTTGTTGCAATTAAGTTATCTTAATTGTATGTGTATGAAGATGCATGGCAATCATCAACATGATGAAAGGATACTGATCTCAGCTGGATCTTGGAATTTTTTTTCAAGAGGGTCAAAATTTGCTGGACACCTATATAATAAATGATTAAAAATAGTTTTTCTTAACATTTTTAGGCATGCTGTTAGAAAAGCTGTCACACTTGCCATGTTTTCTTTGCTCATGAGAGTTAGCACCTCAGCTACACACTGTGTAACTCAGATGAATTGTGCTCTGGTGCCTGAATTGGCAGTTTTCTGTACAATTCTGTTGTAATACAGTTGGTAACAGTAGCTGTTGCCTATGAGGCTGTATTAGAATATTTTTGGCCTGGTGTGTGCAGTCTTGTGACACTGGCCTTGATTTGATGTGTGTATATATAAATATATATGTGTATATCTGTATTTTAAAGTGTGTGGTTATATAAAGCAGTTGAGTCATAACTGAAGTAACCACAGGAAAATCTGCCAGTAGAATGGATTATTATGATAGCTGGTACTGTAGGGCTGAGACTTGCATGTTAGAGCTGTTCAGCCTGGTACCTCATGGCTCAGCACTGAGAGGGGAATAAGCAGCGTGGTGCAATTTAATAGCAGTTTAACTGGGTGTGTTTGCGTATGAATAAAAGCTCTGGGTTGTACCCCTGCTAAAGGCCTGATCTCTAAGCTGGTGTACTTTATTCACATTTGTAACCAGGGACGCTTCAAAATATACTCTGTGTGCACACATGTAAATATTATTTGTATACAGGATAATTTATGAAGATTAGCATTTTAAATGGTTTTTTTTTTGAATTTTAACCTTAAATTAGATCAAAGAATAATATTAAAACTTGTATTAATATAGGTAATTTTTTTTGAGAGGGGTGAAGAATAGATTTAATATGTAGTCCTCTGAGCACCTCTGTGGATTTAAAAGAAAATTCATTTTTTGAATAGTTTAAATGCCAATTTTTGTAAATTTTGTCATTAGCTTTTGCTTGAACTCTCTGAATAACTACACACAACAAACAAATGCATGTTACATACAGTGTTGTAAATGCATTCTCCTCTTTGAACAGTACCTGATGTACTTTTTCTGGCAAGATGGGTGTAGCAATGTGCAGTTTTCTGGTTTAGTACAGTTTGTGTGGGAAATGCCAGTTCCAATTTTGTTTTGAGTGCGTTGTATTGTATTTAAAGTGTCCAGGTCATGCCAGGTCACTTGGTGCGTTCGGTGACATGATTTAGAGTCTAGGAAGCAGAGAATACGAGGAAAGAGATGCAGGCAATTTCTGACATATCTGAAACGGCATTGCTCTTACAGGAATTAATAATCCAGTGTTGTTCTTAGGAAATACATAGGTCTTATTGCAAGAAATGAATAGGACTCTTTGTGAAATCAAGTTAAAAGTAGTAATTGCCTTTTTTTTTAATAGCAAATTGTATTTAGGTAATGAGTTGAAACAAATCTAAAACATACTTGATGGCTATACAGGAACTGTATTACCAATACTGACTTTTGATGCTAATAGACACTTTAGAAACAAATTCAAGCTTTTCTTCAGTTGTCCTGAACCAGCATGGCTTTTTTCCATTTTCTTTTGGATTTATACAATGTCTTTTGTTGCTTTAGACAAAGTTCTTCATGCATACACCCTGAAGTTTAATTCTGTCCAGAGAAAATACTGTTCTTGCAAATAATTTTCTGTATGAAAGTATAGGTTTTGAACAGCTTTGCATACAGGGAGAATTCAACTTGCTGATATATTAGGTTACAAGTGATTTTTAATACCTGCCATTGCCAGTATTGGTCTAAGTTTTGGTTATTGCCCAGATATTCCTTCCATTTGAATAATTTTGTTCTTCTGCCGTTTTGTGATTACCTATTCTATAGATAGAAATTAACTTTGTGGGGCATGTCTTCTGACTATTCTTCAAATAATTTCCACAATGACTGGCATAGTGGATATTTATTCTTTGCCATGTCAGATAATCATGCTCTGGAATTCTCCAGGATAAACAATGTTTCAAAAAAGAAAATTAATTTATTTACCACTATTAATAATCACTGTTGATATTTCAAACAGATCTTACAAACTGATCTTTGCAAAGATAAATATTCAAATTGAAGCCAGTATTTTATGGGTACTAATCGAGGTAACCAGTGTCCCCTCAGGGGGCCTTCAATCCCTGCAGGGCTTCCTTGCACTTTTAAATCCCTGCCATAAGAGGCTGGTAGTTAACAATCTCAGCTCCCATGGTTATGAACCTGGCTGGGCAGGTGGGGAAAGATATGAAAACTAGTAGGTAAACCCTAGGAGAAATCTCACTTTTACACTGCACAATGGATTAAGTGTTCAATCTGTGACACCATGACTCAGTACCGGGAGGAGAGTGAGCAGCACTGTGCAATTTAATAAAATTATCTTGGGAAGTTTCCTGAAGTAATTGTAAAGTCCAGACTTGGTACCAGATGACAGACTCAAGATGGTGTTTCTGTGGCATATCCATAGCTCTTCCATTCATTTTCTCTGGAGCAAAGGTGCAAAAAGGGATACTGTTCTGCTACTCCCACTGATGCCTCTAATAAGCAATTCTATTACTGGGAAAGACCTTTGCTTTTTGATCTGGAGGGACTGGGAGTAACTTGGTATCCATATGCTGGAAGACAATTAGTACACTCTCCAAGAAACAGTATGCATTGAGATTTGAATTTTGTTTTCCCCCTCCATGCTTGCACTTCCCCTTGCTTTTCCTTTATCATAAAAGGTAGATGAAGAGAAAGTTCTCTATTTGTATAGTTTAAAATGCAAGTGGTTTGTCTTTTACCTAATTATAATGTTGCATCTGAATTTATCCCAATGGCACTTAAGTGGTTAGACTATTGGTGGGTGGCCTGCATTTAATTTCTCTTCTCAGTTTGATTAATGCCCTCAGCTTTGGATATTTTAAGCCTACCACATTATATCTATTGTCAAAGCTGCTTTTGGTTTTGAGTGTCATTCTGGTCCCCTTGTCATCTGTGTTTCCTCCCACTCCCTGAGTAATAAATATGTGGAACTTTACTTGTCTTTATTTATTTTTTTTTTTGTCTGACTTGTGGATTTTGAGTTCTTTGTTAGAATGTACATGGTTTTATTATGTTATTAAAAATATTATGTCTACTATAAAAAGAGAAGTAATTTTAAATAAAAACAACAAGAAGAGGCTGAGAACTAGTCTTAACCTATTGAAAGTTAAAAGATTTGAGTATAGCATTTCTCCATCAAATATTGTTACTCTTTTCATCCCTTTACTAGAAAGTCTAGACCTAAAATATAATTGTGGTTAATAATTGGTATCATACTTCACAATAGACTTTTGCAATATATGGCCTAATGGTAGATTGATTGTTTGTGTGTCTGAGATGCAAAACACAATCAACACTGTTATGGTTTGTGCTGTAGGTTTTTTTGTAATTGATTTCAGATGTTGAATCTTATCTGAAGGAATATCATTACTCTGAAACAAAATTGGATAAAGAAGCTATAAAAGATAGAAACTCATACCTTGAGTACCTAGTATAACAATCTACAATGTGATTTTTTTTTGTCAAATCATTTATTTGATCAACATCATAGCAGATGGTAACCCTATAAAGTATATTATCGTGTTTACACGAACATTAGAGCCTGTGTCTCTTGAAATAAGTTTTAAATATAGTCTTCTTTGTCTTATGCCAGCAAGAACAACCTTCATTTCAGTTTGATTGTAAGATCCAATTTTTCTTTTATTAGATGAATGTTTGGATCTGTTTCTTCAGAATGAATATATATGTTGAAATAATGAGGCAACAGGTTTCTTCAGATTTTCTTCTAGAAGAGCTTGAAATGCTCACAGCAGCATCATAAAAGTGATGTTAAACAAAGCCTGTTTAGAATCCAGTGCATAAAGCCAGAAAGCATCCTCATGACTTGGCCCAGCCTTTCCTGTGGGCTGGCTGAGCTCCTGGGTTTGGGTTGTGCTCTGCGTGCTCGGCTGGCCAAGGTCAGGAGTGTCCTCGCTGGAACAGCAGCAGTGAGTGCTGCGGAGGTGCCCTGTGAGCCAGACTGCCAGCTGAACCCGCTCGAACAAATATATTAGACTTACGGTGTTACTCGCTAATTAAACTGCAGCATCTGTGCTATAGAAGTAGTCAGTTTTGATTGAGAACTATGAATTCATGAGTAATTTCAATTACTTTCCGTCCTCAATGCCTACTAAAAAAAGGAAGCGGGGGTAGAACCTTGTTGTACCCCTGTCTGCCTGAATGCACGTGTCTGTGTTATTGGACCTTTGTAACACCACACAGTTATTCCATTTCCACCTTTTTTGCTTTACCTAAAGAGGCTGAGATACTGCAGCCTTGCCCTGCATGTTTTTCAGTGCTCTGTTAACTGTCACAGCTTTCCTGTGCCATTTAACATCCGTGATGAATTAATAGATACTGGAATTGTTCACTGCATTTCCTTGTGGAAGGGGTTATACGAAGGTGATGATCCCCCTAGTTCCTCTGTTCTCTTTTGCATTTCCCAGGAAAACACTAGAACTCTTTTCATGATACTTTTGCTTTGAGACTTTATTGAATTTATTACCATAGATGACTCCCATGTTATTTCTTACCAAGTGTTCCCCACTTCAGGAGCTTTACATCTGAAAGGTGAATCTGATGGTCCTGGCTCAGTCACATAGTTATCTTTGGCTGTGTTAAAGTATGCATTGTTTGTTTGTTTGTGCCCATCCTGCTAGGCACTGTCTGGATTTCTGTCTCATTCAGCATCTGGGTGGTTTTCATCTGTCATCCATGGAAAACACATTAGTGTACACTGCAGAACAGATTCCTTGGGCACCATCGTAGGCACACCTCTGATTTCCTGGTTGAGTGTTGCTGGCTACCTGGGTCAGCACTTGTTTGGTGTCTTAAGTTGATGGAGACCAAGGGCAGCAGGGGCATCATTCTAAATCAAATCCAGATGTCAAGCAGCAGTAAGTCGGAGTGCTGGTGTTCTGTGTGCAGTACATGATTTCTTTTTTCTTGTAGCCTTCACAGAGCATTTAAAATGTGAAAGCATCTCCCTTGTGCGAAAATTTTGTGTAACGCAAAGGTCTACATGCAAGCTTGTAAGAACAAAAAAATGCTGCATGAAAAGGAGGAAAAAGACACCTGGCAACAAAAAGGAAGTTTACTACTCTAGCTAACTGTACTGGGCTTTTTTATAAAAAAGAATTCTGGGAACTAGTCAGAAATTAGTTTTCTTCCCTATTTCAAACAGTTCCATTTTGGTTTAGAGCAGTTTCTTTAAACAATTTATTTGCATAATTCAAATGGTAGAACTAAATACTAGAATTTTTAGTTGTACATGTGCTGATTTAGCAGAACCATAGCATAAGTCCTTATGTCCCACTGACTCAAATTTTTAAATGAGTAGCATGTTTTACTGATTAGGGGTCATGCATCTGAATGCTCTATGCATAACCATTATCTACTGACATATTTCCTGAAATGGGTTGATATAACCTACTGTATCTTAAACTTTCCCAAGGACTTTGTCTTGTAGTAAGATATTTTTCTTTTCTCCCCCCACATATGTCTCTTTTGAAACTAAGGCAATGGAAGACTTGTTATGATAATGACTGGATTACTAGCACTGTTGTTTCTGGCAGAAAAGAGTCAATTGTGCCAAAAGATTACTTTTGCCTTTGTCAGTGCCAGCCACGACTCTTTACTCAGCTCCTGGACCAGTTACAATTAAACAACAATACTGTCAGCTGCAAAATGCTGTAAGCTTCCCCAAACTGCTGCCTCAATATAGTGGTGGGTTTGCGTTTTCAAAGAGCATTCTTCAAACTTGAGGATCTTTCCTGCAGTACACAAAGTACTATACACAAGTACTATAGTTTTTATCTGGGTGATTTACTGTACTTTCAATTTAATGTTCCTTTTTGCAGGCTGTCTTTGTCAAAACAGTATTCTATAGCTTCATAAAGCACATTTCTTAAGGAAATAATGATTAGAATAGTAGTAGTCCATAGGTAGTTATTGACTGTATTAGCTTACATTCTATTTTGCAGTATGTCCAGTCTGAGAAATATGCATGAAAATTTTACAGTTGTAATATAAAGTTAGGGTTTAGAGATGATTGTATGGAGTAGCTTGCACTCTACTCTTATTTATAAATTGGACATTTAGTTCTTATTTATAAATTATGACATTATAAAACTTCATAAATAGTTTATAGTATATATTACATAAAGAATTTATGCTATATATCAATGCTCTTTATGAGAAAAGTTAATATGACAGGGAAGTAATGAGTTGCATTTTGTAGGCCAAAGTGCTTGGAAGCCTGCAGTTTAGGATGAGAGTGTTCCACATATTACAAAAAAATGTCTTGTGAAGCAGATAATCAGGAACCTAGTTGTTAGAATAGTAGCCTTATCCTGTATGAAGGAATTTGCTGTAAGATTTCCGGTGCTTTTGTAATTAGCTGTTTGGGAATGTGGTTGAAAGATGCTTTGACCAATTAAATTTTGATAGAAATTGGATAATACATGGGATATATATTCTGATAGACTGTTTAAAGATGTCCCTGTCTTTCCTTCCCCTTTCTCTTGTGAGCTGTAACGTGGATTTGCATAAAGGGAACTGATTCTAAAAGAGCCGTTACAGAGTGTAGAAAATATTACTGTTTTAGTAGGGCAGAGACCATGATTCTCTGTGGGTTTTTTAAACCATTGAAATATAACCAGTCTGTCTTGCCTATTTTCCCCATTATGCTAAAATATCTTGCGTGTCATGTAAAGGCCGAGTGGGGGAAATAATTTTGCACATTTTACAATCCTTCAGCAAGACACGAACGAAGAGTAGATAACAAGTATGTGTTTCACAGTACGTGCTGTAATATTCAGTGCTTGCTTGAGATGCAGATAAATCTAAAGCCATGATGTTCACATCGTTGTGCTTGGTTTGTTACTCATGCTAATTTCTTATGGATTGGGTAGGGCAGACTCTGCAGGTTGGCAAATTTCTTGGCTTTTTATGCTCCTGTTTTCAGCAGCTGCAGGTGTCCAAATGAACAGGTTCCTCTGTAGCCAGCTTAATTAATAAGGAAACTGTTCATCTGAAGTTTTGCTTTTAGAAGCACTGCTTTATGTATATGAAAGCAGATGAATTTACTTTAAATGTATGGAAGTGGATGAATATTTCTTCAGGTTGCATCAGGGAACATTGTTTTTGCTATCATTTCTTACATGTCTGTGGTTTTTTTTTTATTCCTAGGTATGGATGAGCGAACAGGTGCCACATCCTGGGGAACAAGCGGTCAGCCAAGTCCTTCATATGAATCTTCAAGGGTAAGATACCCACATAATAATTCATAATGAAGGTACAGCGTAAATCAGCAGATGATTTGGCAAAATTTTTGAAGGGAAACTCCTTTAAATATACAGATTAGCATCTTTTAGAGACCTTAATGACTTTGATGGGCAACAGTAGGAATTTAGATTTCTAAGACTAAAAAATATATAGGCTAAAAATTCATGAAAAGAAACCATATGTAACTGTATGCTTGAATGATGAGAATGTATTTTATTTAACATATAGTCAGAAAACTAAAGTAGAAGTCATGTTACTTAGGAGCAGATTTATTGGCAAAGTGTAGGGAACGCTTTCCTCCCTGTTAACATTAACCAGCTACAGTATGTGCTGTGTCATGATGTTGAAGAGAGGCTTTTCTTTTTAAATACCTTCCTCCTGTTCTCGTTCCAGCTTCATCCATCCCACTTATTGAGCTGAAGGCTGTTGATAGTATCTGATATCCTAAAAGAACATGACCCTTTTCAAACTCAACTCAATGGTCAAAAGCAAGCTTCCTACTAGTAACTCACATTCCCTTTCATCTACTCCATTTTCTTTTTACGAATATTTACTCTCAGAAAGGACAATGAGCTAAGTGCCTTAACTAGATATGCACAGCATACCTTATGTTCTGATGTCAGTGCCTTTGAGCTAGAGAGCTGTGTTAGCACTTGCACCTTTGCAGCTTTCTTGTGTAGGAATGAACTGGGTAGGCTGCAAGATCTTATTCAGCTCATTGGATGCTGTTAAAGCCTCTGCCTTACTTTGGAAGAGAGCAGTAGAAAGATTTCTTATGAAGTCCTAATTTTTCCTCTGATCATTAGCAAATAAATTATAATAAACTTAGAAGTACTGCATGTGTTGAAGAAATATTTCTGTGCAACATGGAAATCAGGCATTCTTTTAAAACATCCTGCAAAACTTGGGGCATGGAGCAGAACCTTCAAATGCCTTCTCTGCATTTGAAATGGAATCTTACTTATGCAGCTTTAGGTAACTCATATATTTACCATGTGTTTGGTGTTTTGACAATCATTTATTATGTTGCTGATCAATTTTAATCAATTATGAGTTAAGGTGACCTAACTGGAATTTGAGCTTGTGATTCATTGGCTGTGTGGCTGTATTAATCACCTTTTTTTAATGGTAAAGGATTAGCCAGCTAATATTCAATAATGTAAAGTCAGTGAGTCTTGTATGTTAGCTTTTTTTTTTCTTTTTTTTTTGCATGAGGCAATAAAGACCGTTAATCTGGAATGTCATTTAGGTGACAAGAGTGTTTTTTTTAAAGAAAACTCAATTCCTTTTCACAGGAAATGTCCATTCCTGTGTTCTCCCCAGAAAACTGAACACTAGAAACATGTATTCTCTGTATATAGAATTGGTAAGGATTAAGAGCCACAAATTAATTTGTCCTGTGGCTGGGATCGTCTGTAAAAAAAGTTGAACACAGGAATTTCTCTTCTGTGTTCACTGAAAAAGCACTGGACTTTGTTTACCAGTTTAAATCAAGCTTACATGCATAAATTTTAGCTATGATGTATGGTCTTTAGTTTTTGGTTTTCTTTCAACTAATGAGGCAAATTACTGATTCAGTATTTTGAATAATGATAACTCCTACATGTGCTGCTAGACCAGATGTCTCTGAGAAAGAGCTAAAATGAGTGTGTGGGTCTGTATTGTAAGAGTATAGATCTGTTTCTCGGAAGGCAGGGCAAGTGATACACAGCCTTTTACATTTCTAGGTTATTCCATGTGTTGATTAACACCGAGTTTAAGTAAATTGTATTTGTCTTACATGTTCAACTTTCTAATCCAGTGCTTTTCCCCATTATTTCAATATAGAATGTCATTCTTGTCCTATTTTTTCTTACTACTTGCTTGTCTGTTTACAGGAAAATGGCAGTCTTCATGGAAAAAGCTCAGACCTCTCCACAGACATAGAAAAGTTGAAATCTCAAGAGGTACCACTTATTCTTTTTATATTGTTTGTGATTTAAAATTTTTTTTTAAATCCATGCGCAGCCTACTACTGGAGTTTTCCGTTAAAGGTCACAATATAGTGACACAATATTAAGAATTTAAAGTGTTGGCTCACTATTGGCTGGAATTTCCAAAGACGCAGAAAGATAAGCAGTTTTCAGTTAAATAGAATTGGAATTTGGTGATAGTTTAGTGCATACCTATTGAAGGCTAATGGAAAAAGATGGTGAAATACTGGCTAAAGGACATATTTCTTTCCCAAATTCTGCAGAAGGTCTGTTCAGGTCAGTATAAATGGTTTGATTGTGGCCAGCAATGATGCATAAGGAAACAGTGTAAGTATGGGGCAAATATTTTGCCACCTTTACTGTGTACTCTCTTAGCAAAATCCCAGCTCTTTGCTTAGATTTCCTGGACAGAGCCAATATTTTGAACATAGTCCTTATAGCTATTGGTGGGCTTGCTCTCTGATATTTGTGAATTTCTCTGGCTTTGGCTACAGTTTTGGCAATAATTACAAGGATTTTGTGCTAAAACTTAGCGATTTTTTTTTTTTTTTGGTCTTGTGTGCTGCCCAGAGATGTAACTGATTTCCACCACGTTCCTGTGTTCCAAATAGTAATGATTGCCTGTTACTGATGTGCTTCATAATTTTTATTCTTTTCCCCACAAACACCTTTATTTTACATCCCACTTCTCTGTTGTCCTCCAAGCTGAGGTATTGTAGTTTATTCATATCTGCTTGTATAGCAACTGCTCCTAACCTGTGGTTAATTCTTGGTGCAGTTCCCTGAATCTTTCTGCTTCTTCTGTATAACTTCAGAGTTAGGATAATTATGACTGCATGCATTAGTCAAGAGGAGGGTATGCCATAAATTTCTGCCTCACATAATGATAGATTTATTCTCTGCTCATTTCTTACTTGTTACTAAGTCATGCATTTTTTGATTGTTGCTGAGCTATGAAGTGATACGGTTTTAAAAACTGTGTAGAAAAATAATATTTTCTCTTACATTGCACCATAATTACCACGTTGTTATGATGTTATTTTTGAACATGTTCATTTTGTATTTATTTACATAAAATTTTATCTGCTCTTTTATTACCAGTTTCATGGAGAACTTGCTTTGCAACTCTGCACTAACGTTTAGTTAGGATTATTTAAATTTTTTTTTTTGTTATCAGCAAACTTTACTATCTTTGTTTACCCACTCTTCTTGATTTATTCATGGAATTATTGAAGAACCTTAGTATGGGTACAGTTTTTCGGGAAGTGGGGAAGACATATTGGTAACTTCTTTTCACTGTGGAAACTAAACATATGTTCCTGTGCTTGGGGTGGGGTGTTTGTCGTGTGTTTTAATCTTTTCATCAAGAACTAATTCAGACTAGAACCTTCTCTCATATGTAATAGCGGTTTATTTTATTTTAAGAGTCTCTGGTAATAACTTACTGAAAGCTAAACCATTCTTACTTCAGTAGTGTTTTGAGGTAGCATTAAAGGCAAAGAATCACAGCAGGCTTGAAAAAAACCTCTTATAGGAGCCTTGTCTTTTTATTACCTAATGGTAAATAGTGTTCTCACACCGAAAGAGCAGCAGGTATTCATGTTTGAATTTCCTGTGATCTTAGTTTTATGAAAACGTACAAATTGAGACATTAGTGACTTCTGTGAGCAAATTCTCTTTTGCATAGGCCAACTGTTTTGTTAGAAAAATGAATAATTAGAGAAGATACCTATTGGGGGGAGTGAGGAAAAAAGTAGGAAAGCTTTATTGTTTGTAGGAATAATTCAGGAAGGGTCGTTAGCAAGTCAGTGCAATTCTATGAAGTGCTGATGGCCTCCCTTAATCTTGACTGGTTGTACTGAAGTCCATATACAATCCTGTGTACCAAGTTTGTGTCTTGTGGGGCTTGTTTTTCTTTCTAGTCTCCAATCTTGTTTTCACCTTTCTATGTGCAAGTGGTGGGTTTTCAGTGAGTATCTTTGGTTGGTGTATGCAAGTCTCTCCCTTACCTGAGAGATACAGAGCTACAGATATTTTTGCATGTGTTCGTAATATCTTGCTCTAGAAGAGGAGCTCTTAGTGTGTGTTGCAGAGGATGGTAAAGCTGCTTTTTGAAAGTCTTGCTCCACTGAGCTCTTTGAAGCAAATTCTGAGGTACTTGACTCAAGTGCCATGTCTTCTGCACAATAATATATTGCCCTACAGCACTTGAAAGTTTTGTGTTCCTGTTGTGAGAGGATACTGAACCTTTTAGCTTTCCTGCTGTATTTGGGAGTCATAATTTGTACTCATAGCGTAGCAACAAATTGGTATAATCACTTTTTTTGGAGTAAGTGTTCTATTGTAATTAAACATTTTTTCTATTATAGTCATTATTGCGGTGTGGCTAATGATTGCTGTTTCATGAAGATTAATGCTCTGCGAGGTTTTCTTTCACTGTTTTGGTTTTGTCGTAACATGTCTTTGCAATAAAAGGAGCAAATCAGTTTTTGATCTGTTTAGATTGCTGTCTCCAAATCAAGCGTATCTGAAATGTTTTTCATAAGACATTTCCTTGATGGATTTCCTTTTTATATATATACGCATAATAATTTTAACTGTTAAAAATTTAACATAAATTAGCTGAGGCATTTTTCTTCCAAAATCTGAACTACAAGTGGTTCAAATAACTGGCAGCATGTACATTACACTAAAAGCTTTGAGTGCACATTTTTTACCCTGATTTAACATGGATCTAGCTTCAGTACTGAGGATGCAGTTTATCCTTCTGTTCCTTTACATAACTCTGCTCTGTATTTAATTGAAGCCAGAGTGGAACTGATCAATATAGCACTGTTAGATTAGATTAGATGATTTTGTAGCATCAGGCAACAGGTTGTTCCCTCTACTGTAAGTAAAATACTCAGACAATGAATTGGAACCTGAAATACTTTATGCCCAAACTATACTCCCCTCACCTCCCAAGTAGTACTTTTAATTTGCAAAGTAGTCAAAAAATAGTAATGAGATAGCAGGTTTTGAAATAGTATTTTATACCTCTTAATCTCAGGTACATAACAAGAAGGAAAGCTGTTAAATAGCAAAACAAGACAAGAGGGACACAGAAATACAGTAAGTGTTATCAAGTCTGTTGTATTTGTGTCCTTTTTGTCCTCTGATTTTTTTTTTTTTTTTTTTTTTTTTGTGGGGAGGGAGGTTGTTTGGTGGTTCTGCTACTGGTTATTTGCTTTTCCTGATGTATTCTACAAGGTAGTAGATGATTCACTGTGGAATTAAAGCCCAAATTAAATATTCCATATTCAGTGCTCAGGACACTTGCAAATGCAGCATACTTTATAATTTGATTCACGAGCAGCACTTTTCAAAGCAAGTTCTATTTTTTAAAATTCTGATCGCTTTAGTTAGGTTTTCAAATATTTTCTTTAAGCATTTGTTGTTAGTCTGTTGGCTATACTTGTATTATTTTATTTCCTGGTTTATAGCTTAGATAAGAGCTAGAAAAATCTGGTTTCCATCATATGAATTTTTCATTTCAGCTATATTGGAGAAGTGGATCTTTTGGTTGTGGTTTTTGTTTTGTTTTTATTGCAACTACCTGCCACACTGAAATTAGCATTGGAATCTGTTCACAAATTAGTTTTTCATGTGGCCAGGGAATTGTCCCATTGCATATCATGTTGATATTTGTCTCACAGGAATTTAGGGAGATGTAATTGACTATTGGATTTAGCTGTTTAAAATCAGATTTGTCTTTCAGTAACCTAACTTCTTGGAAGTGGATTTAGAGCTGGAGAAAATGATGTTTATTAAAAAATAAATAACATTTGAAATAAATTTGAAAAATAAATAAACTGTTTTCAACTGTTCTCCATTCCTGCAGACACAGTTTTCATGTATTTCAACTTGATATGTGGAAAGAAGCTAATGAATAGATTTACAGCTCTGTTACAAAGTACGTTACTTATGGTGACACTTAGAGAATACTTGTGAAAGCTCTCTTGACTTTTCCAATAATATGTGAAATCTGGGCTAGCGATACCTGCTTTCCCCCCGCCATGTAGCAGGTAACCAAATAACACAGAAAAGCTGCATTTCTGTCTTTAGGATATTGTAGTTGAATGTTTACACTTGCTGATGGTTATGAAAAGGGAATAATAATTAAAACTAGAAAGTGGAGCTAGAAAGCTCCTTGTTTCTGGTGCAATTGGGGGATCTCCATCAGCAATCTGCATTCATTCCTCTGTTTAAGGAGTATTGTACAAGCTTCTTGCACAATAAAGGGAGATGGGGTTGAAGTACTGGCTGTTCTCAGGGGGCTGGGAGGTGGCAGTCATGGAGCCTGCAGAGGTTTGTTTACTGGCACATCAGACAGGTCTCAGCTCGTCCCTTAGCTTTTGGATTGTAGTAGGCAAAGGACAGCAACATGGATGAAACAGTGTAAGGAGTGTGGGGAGACTCCCATCATCATCCACCTGCTCCAGACTTTGTAAGATGATTTTGGTCATTGCTTGGAAACAACATTATTCCCACTGATAGTTTGCTGCAAGATTGTTAATGATTTAGATGGAGTTATGGCCATGACCTGTGACAATGTGATGTTTCTTGATGTCCAATTAAGATCAATGAATATAGTGCAAGTGATCCTCAAGGGAAAAAGGAAAAGTACTCTTCTCTGGATTTATTTTTAGCTTACCTTAATTTTTGCAACATTCTTCCTGATCTGTGTGTTCAGTAGACCAAGCCAGATTTTTGGCTCTCTCGTCTTTCCTCGAGGAGCCATTGACAAATACAAGGATTCAATGGCAAACTTTTTTTTTTTTGTTCTTTTTTTCTTTTTTTCTTTTTTTTCTTTTCTTTTTTTTTTTTTTTTTTTTAAAGGTTGTGTATTTCTGGATGCTTACGTGATCATATAATCCATAATCTTTTAAATTCACTACGGCACCTTGGTATGGCTGTTGTACAGAGCCTCTTGTCTAACCTTCAGTCAGTGACTCACCACGGTGTTCCTGGATGTAGTCAGTCTCTCTGGTCTGTCTGTCTGTCAGTCACCGCCTCTGCATCTTGCTTTCTTCCTCCCTTCCCCCCCCCCCCCCCTTGTGTTTTTTTCCCTTCTTGTTTGTCTTTAGAACTTTCAGATTAGTTTGGAGAGCCAGATAATCCAAAATGAAATGGATTTTAGAAGTAGCTTCACTTGTTAATTTACACATTAGTCATTTGGATGACTGTTGCCTGATTCATAAGTTCATTGCCAAATTTAGCTTGCAAGGTACCTCAGTATGCCTGAGCTTTAAACAATTAATACTTGTTATTTAAAGTCAGCCAAACTATAAAATTCAAGGAATTGAAAGCAGCATTCATTAAGTTTAATCTTTTGGTCTGCAGCCATGTCAAACTGTGAACTCAGCCATTCATTTTAGTGGAATTTTGATGTCTGAAGTTTAAAGGCAATAATTGAGCTATATTGTAAATTGCTAAAATGCAAATACGTACTTAGTGATCTGGCAGCTTGGTTATGAGTCTTAGATTTTGGTCTGTTCCCAGGGACTTGTGTAGGAGAGGGCTTGGGGCTAAGGGAGGAGAAACGAAACCCCTGTTACCACTAGTCTAGTGGGCTTGAGCAAACGAAATGCTGTGGACTAGTAAATTTTACAGGGAGGACAACTCAATGAGTTGCGTATGAACTCAAAAAATGCATAGGAAAATGGTGTGTCATGTAGTGCCAGTGTCTTCTTTTTTCAAATTTTACCCTGAAGTGGAAACAGGATGTTGTGCTTATTTAAAAACAAAACCAAAACCCCCACAACTTGAGTTAGGGTCAGGAGTACAGTTTTGCTTATGCATGGACAAATCCTGGTGTGACTTCACAAAATAATGGCTAAGGGGCAATAGTTTTATGTTTTTGAAGGGGAAGTAAATGGGAGAGGATTAATCCCACAGTGATCCTGGAACCAGTGCAATGAAAAAGGATAGGGACAGTGAACTGCGGAAGGTTTCTGAATTGTTGTTAGGTGAGTTCTGTAATTAACTTTAACCAAAATGACAGAACTTTAATGGTCATTGAAATATACTGAGTTTTAGGAAGTTAATTACCACTTTGTTTGTAAAATGGGGCATAGACTCATTGTGTCAGGTCTTCTCTCATAGTTTGGTGGGATAAACATGCCTAGTAAGGAATGTGTTTCCTCTGGGTGTATGGGTTGGAGGTTTTTTCCCATTTTGTCTTCTGAGTNTATTTCTGGATGCTTACGTGATCATATAATCCATAATCTTTTAAATTCACTAGGGCACCTTGGTATGGCTGTTGTACAGAGCCTCTTGTCTAACCTTCAGTCAGTGACTCACCACGGTGTTCCTGGATGTAGTCAGTCTCTCTGGTCTGTCTGTCTGTCAGTCACCGCCTCTGCATCTTGCTTTCTTCCTCACTTCCCACCCCCCCCCCCCTTGTGTTTTTTTCCCTTCTTGTTTGTCTTTAGAACTTTCAGATTAGTTTGGAGAGCCAGATAATCCAAAATGAAATGGATTTTAGAAGTAGCTTCACTTGTTAATTTACACATTAGTCATTTGGATGACTGTTGCCTGATTCATAAGTTCATTGCCAAATTTAGCTTG